>KK116536.1:652231-688512 GCA_000611955.2 Stegodyphus mimosarum | reverse complement strand
GTTGTATTAGTCAGAGTTGAGTACATCAGCAGACAGGCAAGCTGCGAATTGTGAATTCAGCAAGGGCATAAAATGCTGTAAGAAACCCTTCGATGGACCTTAAAACCTGAATTTTCTGTTGCACCATTCGCAAAATTATATAATTAAATTTTTGAATATTAATTTTAAAACAAACGTTCTTTGATTTGAGCTTGTCTCTTTTTAATTTTGCTACTATCGTTTAAATCAAAGTTCTCAAATCTTGAAATTTAGAAATTTTGAAGTGTTTTAATGATTATGACACATTAAAATTTCAGGCTTTGTTTCCATACCTCTTTTGTCATAAAATATGTGAGGAAATCATCAAGCAACCGCTTGCTTCACATCTGAATATCGAGTCATGTTTCCTAACGACATTGTTTTTTTATTAGTAAAATATTTCTTGAAGAATATGCCCTATTTACTCGCATCCTCCCTTCTAGCGTATTTTTTTCCTGTCTTGTTTCTTGAAATTTTTATGTATTAACATAATTTTCTCTTTCCTCAAGGCTAAAGTGATCTTCTGTGAATTTAAAAATATATTTATTCACGTAATGATCGCTTTCGTCTTACTAATTGATTTGCTTGTGGATTTTGGATGCATCAGCTCTGGTAGAGAAAGAAGTAATAGTGAAAGACTTCAAGTAACCGGACGGAAATATCTGTTATTCTTGATAGATCTGAAGATCACTGCAGGCGCGAAGACAAAATGGACGTTTCAGAAGACGATGACCAGAGGGCCAATGACGAAGACTTGCAAGCTATAGCAGATGATACGAATAGCAATAAATACATCTTATTAGGTATTGTAATATTATTATGTTCTCATTGGATTGTAGGTTTCTTTTAAATTATATTCTTAAGGATTTTGTATTAATTTAGCTATTTATTTAGAACTGTAATTAAAATTGTTTTATTTTCCAGTGCAATGCAGCGCGTGACGAATTTGAAGAGAAAGCTAAGCCGGAAAAGTAAAAATACAAGAGCGTGTGCATTTAATGTTTAACAAATAAATATCTCATAATTGTTTATGCTATCTAGTAAAATCGAGGAAATACGAGAAAGTTCTCGTGTTTTATTAAATAGCTTATAAAAGCTGAATTAAAACATCTCAGCTCAGTTGCATTTGTTTTAAGCGAACTATTATTGTTTACCTATTGCTGTTATTGATTGTAGCGAATTCGCTGTGAGATTGGATTAGTTATCCGTCATCGGAAGGGACCATCACATGGAAACGCCGATGCCCTGCCTAGAAGACATTGCCCAGAAAAATTCCTATATTGTGTTCCAGGGTCGAAGCTAAATTCCAGCCGCTTAATCCGGTAGCAGGACAAATTACGACATCAACATCCTCTGATCCAGACCCACGAAGTGATCAAGAAGTCAGGAAAGACCAGCTGGAAGACCGTGACATTAAACCCATAATTGATGTAATGGACACCTCAAACCGAAAACCTACCTGTCAGGATATTTCGAGCTATAGTCCTACGACAAAACAATATTGAGCTCTCTGGGACTTATTGCATATTCGAAACGGTGTCTTGTACCTGAAATTCGAATCGGATGATGGAGAAACATTCCGATGGCAGCTGCTACTTCCAAAATCCCGGACGTCCTTAAAGAACTACATAGCAGCCCTCTAGGAGGTCACTTCAGAATAATAAAGGCCTTGCAGAGGGAGCGCTTCTACTGGAATAATGCAAAGGAAGACGTGCAAAAGTGGGACCGATCTTGCGATACTTGTGCAGGTCGGAAAGGACCGAAGAAACGCAGCTGAGGGAAGCTGCAACGTTACAATGTAGGAGCACCTTTTGAACGTATCGCCTTTCACATCTTAGGACCTCTGCCACGAACTGTTGATGGCAGCAAATACAGCTTCGTTGTTATTGATTATTTCACCAAGTGGCCTGAAACGTATCCTGTTCCTGATCAAGAGATTGTCACAGTTGCAGAGCTGATGATACAGCACTGGATTTCTAGGTTCGAAGTGCTTCTTCAGTTACATTCAAATCAGGGAAGGAATTTTACCTCGGCAGTAATCAAAGAACTCTGAAAGCTACTCGGCATTGACAAAACCCAAACGACGCCTTTACATACCCCGTCGGACGGCATGGTAGAGAGGTTTAAGCGAACCATCCTTAATAACCTCTCATTAGCGGTTTCCAGAAACCAACAGGACTGGGACAAGAAGTTATCACTGTTTCTACTGGCTCACCGCAGTGCTTTCCGCGAGACTACCGGCTATTCTCCATTTCAGATGCTCTTCGGTCGTGACCTTCGTCTGCCATATGATCTTTTGTTTGGTCGCCATACAGATGCACCTTCATCGCCTGAGCAATACATTCAAGATCTCCAGGCCCGGTTTGAAGTGATGCAGAACATTGCACGAGAGCGAGACAACTTGACGACGGACAAGTTGAACACCTGATACGACATCAGAGCTACTGGACATTGTTTCAACGAAGGAGACAAGGTCTGGTTAAAGAATCCAAATCGACAAAACGGACTCTGTCCGAAACTACTATCATTCAGTTTAGCACATCTGACTCACCATTCTTCCGCGGGATGGGAGTATCTTGTTCGTTGTCCTGTAGGACAGCTTAGGTCAGAAGCCGTCTCGTCGGGTAGAGTAGTCACCTTGGGATGGTCCGTACAGTTCTAAACAGGCTGAAAGACGTCGTGGTTCGGATCCATAAGTCATCGAACTCTAAACCTGAAGTCGTTCATTACAACAGGTTAGCTCTTTTTATGGCCATAGTAGAGTATATAATTGTAAATAGTAATGTAAATAATATAAGACCATGGCCCTTTTTGCATTTAGTATTTGATAGTATTTGATTTGTATTTAGTGCTTGGTATTATTTGATTTGTGTTCAGTATTTGATTTGTATTCAGTTTTTGATTTGTATTTAGTATTTGATTTGTTTTAGGTTACTTATTGCAATTAGTGTTTATGTTGTTTGTTATTGTAATGTAATGTTTGTAATTGTATTGATGCTTTAGTTATAAGTTTGGCTTCCTGTCCAGGGATTGTACTGCCCGGGACGTGCAGTCCTTGGGAAGGGGCAGTGTTACGGATTTTGTATTTATTTAGCTATTTATTTATAATTGTAATTAAAATTCTTTTATTTTCCCGTGCAACGCAGGGCGTGACGAATTTGAAGAGAAAGCTACGCCGGAAAAGTAAAAATAAACGAGCGTGTGTGCGTTTAATATTTAATAAATAAATATCTCATAATTATTTATGTTATCCAGTAAAATCGAGAAAATACGAGATTCTCGTGCTTTATTGAAAGCTTATGAAAGCCAAATTAAAACAGCTCAGCTCAGTTGCAGTTGTTTTAAGCGAACTGGTCTTGTTTACTTAATGCTGTTATTGATTGTAGCGAATTCGCTGTGAGATAGGATTAACTTTCTCTGTATTTTGAATTTGAGTTCGGTTTATATTCTAGTAGTTTAAAAATATATCTGTTGTGAAATATTGTGTTATTATACGAATATCTCTAAGGAAATATTTCAGCACTTTGTTTTATTTCTTGTGAAAAGAATAAATTTTATTAACTTTTTATCAACTTGTGCTTTCAATCCATTGCGAACCCGTAGGCACACAACAATATTCTAACTCTTATCGGTAATTTATCCATGAACATTCTTTACTTGTTATGTTTTTACTGCAACCGTGGTCTTCCATAAGTGAATTATTCGCATAGTTTTAATTTTATCCTTCCGTTTTTCTTATTATAAAATTAGTCAAAAAAGTGAGGCTTATTAAAAGTGTAATTAGCAAAAAAAGGCGAATTGTCTATCATCTGTCAGAATGCAGTTATGTTCACGTGCTATGCATGTAAATTAGCATTTTATATTAAAATAGAAATTTCCTTATATAATATTAAATATATATGCTCCTAAGTCTTAAATCATAGAAATAACTTTTGGAAAATATAATAAAACTACGAAAGGGAGGTAATGTTGTACTAGAGTAAACATGATCTGCCAAATGAGGCCGACACTGATATCTCTAAAAACTAGAAGTTGAAATTTAACCCTGTTGTAAGGTATTTTTTCCCTCCTTTTCTCATGCCTTCATGGTATAATTGGAAGCATACTCGACGCGTTATTCGAGTATACTAGGGTTCGAGGGCAGGCAAGGGCACTGCACATTTTTCACGTCTTCTGCTTCAAAATAACCAAAGGACTCTACAGTGGACGGTAATTCGTCACCACCAGGATTTGGCGGTTGGTTCGGCTAATCCCTAGTCGCGCTATTTTTTCCCTCCTTTCCGCATGCCTTCGTCTTGTAATTGGAAGCATACTTGAGGCGTATTCGAGAGACAGGGGTTTGAGTCGCGGCGAGGCTATTGCACATTTTTCACGTCTCCTGCTTCAAAATAATCTAATGATTCTACACTGGTATCTGGAAAACTATGAAAAACAGATAAAATATGTAAATCAGGAAGATTCTGTCGACTTCGCCAAATTAATCGGAAATGATATTTTGCGTATATGTGTAGTTACAAATATATGGTCATAGGCGCTCTTTTTTCGAAATTATATTTTACTTAGAGAAGAAAAATATGGCGTGGCAACGTCGAAAACTGATACAATCGCTCCTCAGTAAACATTTGTAAGTATGATAAAAAATAACTGTAATATCTCGGAATTAAAATTATTACCAGATAGCTCTGTGTAATATAATTTGCATACTTCTAAAGTGAGTGATGTATTTCAGAAACATGGAGATGAAAGCCATTATAGTTGAATGATTTAACTGAGCTTAATACAGTACTTAGCACGATATTAGAATATTAGATAGTAAACAATAATGTTATCATATATCTTAAACTTATTACATTAATTAATGAAAATTATTGTGAATTAATCATATTTCTATGTGAATCTGAATTACAAATTAAGAGTGAATAACTTGAAAAACTCACCAAATTCTATGTGAGAATGTCAATTTCTGACATCTGAGAATTTCTAAGAGAGGTGCGCAATGCAATTGTAGTCGTAGGGTGAACTAAAATTCAAATATGAATGACATATTTAATTGAAATGTTTCATGCGATTCCGACTGGCAAATTCATAAAATAAAATTTAGAAATCTTTAAAGATTTGAACGTAAAAATTCATTTAATATAAAAGAGCTTATTGTTTTATGATGAACCGCCAAATGATGACCCTAATATAGGTCAAAAATGCATCTAATGCTCTTAACACATCCCTAAGTATGAAACATCAAAGCCTAACCTACCTTAAACTATGTTTAGAATGCTCAAAAGCCCTTACGGTCTTACGAAATTATACGCAAAGTTAATTTACAATAAAATGTTTAACTCATGAGTTTACAATATATTATACTGAAATTGTGAATGTAGTGATTATTAACTTGCGTATAAATGCAAAGCAGAAAACCTGTATTAAAGTATGAAACATAATGTACTAGTTGCTATGATGCATCAGTAGCTAAGTACTATTGCAAAGAAGTTCTAGACCAGAGTCTCCCACTTGAGTTGGTATTCACGCCCCTGGGATCGATGGAATTTTAAAAGGGATCAAGGATGATTAAGACGTCGACTGGGGGTCGATGCAGAATATGCACGGGCAACTGATCGGTGTAATCAAGATCCTATTGATTATAAAATAATTATGAATATATTTAAAAAAATAATTATTGATATAAACTGTATCATGTAGTAAGAGAAAAATCGTATAAAAATATAAAAGGAAAAACACACTAAAATTATTTAATATATTTTTTAAATCAATGGTATTTGTTTTCAAATATATAAATTTTTATGCAGCACGTGCAGTAAAGTAAAACTAAAACACAAGAACGCATGAAAACGCAATAAAGTAAGACAAACCTAAAATGGAAAAACAGAAACAGTTTCAATATTTTTGAACGAGATGATTTAAAAATTAAATTTAGCAATTTTATGCCAAATGTTAAAACAATTGTATCAGTACATCAAGCGAAACTATCATATTAACTAAAATCGAATGTTTGTGCAATTAGAATCTGTGGCTTTGTTTTTGTGTTTTGTTTACTGTCTGTTCATTTAAAATAATATTGCAAAAACAGTTAAAGATAAATCTAATAAACCATTTTTTCAAAACTTATGTTCATATTCTTGATCTAATTGTTACCTTTAAGTAACTAAATGGCATGGAATTTTTATTAGAGCTGCACTAGTTTCAAATTCATGTGCATGTGAAATATTCTCAACAACATTCATTACCGTAATTGCGGAATGAAGTGCAGAAACTTCACTTAATGCTTCAGTTCCACTTATAGAATAACCAAATAAGGTTTAAGAGGCAACAAGACCCTTTGATAATCTTTTAACCGTCTCAGTGACTAGTTCCCAATAAAAAAATCAATACGAATTAATACTGATATTTGAGAGTTATGACATCCTATATCTCTAGTATCAGCAAGTCTTAGGAATTTTCCTTACGATAATTATTTCCTTTCCTGGCATAACAATAACAGCTTGTTTAATTTTTGGAGTTTCAAGAGCTTGAATTATTATTTTCCCAGGTCCACCTATATCTTTAAGAATAACCTTAACCCTTTTAGTCTTTTAGCTATAGGCTCAGTAAAGCCCGTGTAAATCCTAAGGCGTAAATCTGAAGTTCTTCCACTACAACATTTAATTTCAATTGTTTTGATTTTTCTGGATGAAAGATTTATGAGAAGCAGAATGGAAGAAGTCTTAACATTATTTTTTGATTCTGACTTAAAGCTATTGTATTTGCAGTTTGTAAATAAACCCCAATTGTTATCTGTTTCGGAAATCGATGCCACCACAGGTTTGTTTCAGACTCACCTTTATTTTCTAGTTTATTTTCCAGTCTGTTTCCAGTTTATTTTCAAATATATTATCATGTAAAATAGTTACGTCTTAATGAGCATAAATCAGAGCGTATATCCGAGCTGCAACAGGCTGACGTATGAGGCTTATGAAAACATAAATATCATCTGCCAGCCATTTTTAATTTCTTTATTTCCTCCTAAATTCGAACTGCGCAGTTTAAAGTGGAATGTTTCAAATATACATTTTCCACCTTCCCACAAAATATACAATTGATTCTTGATGTATTTGTATTTAGCGACGCAAATACTGGGACGAAATGTTTATTTTTGAAGGCAGTATGATATTTTTCACTTTTAATAAGGTCTCGCGATTGGTGTTTATATTGTTCGGCTCTGATGTTAATCTCAGAATAATTTGGTGATATTTGGATAAATGCAGGCTCTCTGCTTTCAACATCTTTCTTCAGAAATTCTAAAATATTAGTCACTGTGGTTGTGTCAGGGCTTAATAATCAATTGAACTCTAAAACTAATTCGCTAGAAAGTATTCTCATTAACAGTGCGCATAACAAGTAGCTGTAAGAATTGGAAATAACGTTAAGGGAATCAAGGTTTCTAATTTCAATTTTTAAACTGTCATATAAGCTACGTAATGATTTCATATCATCCATTTTTTGCTGGCTTTATATTCAGCATAAGATTCATATGTGCGTTTATTAAAATTTCTTTTCTACCAAACTTATCTTTCAGAATGTTTATTGCTTTGTCGTAATTTTCGGCGACTAGTAGTAAGCCCTTTATTGACATTAAAGCTGTGTCCGTCAGTAAAATCTTGAGGGAATTAAATTTGCCTGCATCTTTGAAAGCAGAGTTATTATGTGTCACCTTTAAATTTATTGATGGTTAGTTTTGGGGAAGTTTAGCGCCATTTGTATTTGCGTTTTCTTTCTGCTGTACCTATAGTAAAAGAATTAGATGCCATATCATTTAATTGAATGCCTTTTGTATTTCTAAATATTCTATTAATCTTCGATTTGCACAATGAAGTTTTATTTTTATATTCCAAGCTATCTTGGATGTCTATTTCATACTCCTTTTCGTATGTTATGAAAGATTCAATTTATATATAGTTTTCATTTTCATTTAATCTGGATAAGTAATCTTCTAAGAAATCAAATTTAGTATTATCCGATTCTATTTCCCTTTACAATTTAGCGATCAGTCTCGTAACTGATGTTCTTAGCATTCTCGCTTCTTTTTAATGATTTTACCTTATCCATCTAAAAATCAATATTCAGTCACTAATCAAACAATAATAAATACTCAAAATATAATCCAACTAACGATCCCTGCTATTCTCGGACTTTGGCACCATTTTGAATTATTGCCTGTGTTTCTAATTTGTATTTTACTATTTTTACTTTCAACATTTAACAATACTGATAAGAAAATCTCTCTGCGTACCTTTCCTTAATGAAATCCACAGGACACGTGGATTTTTTGCCATTTTATCATGCGGAAAAAACTTTTATTTACATCTGATTACAGTATGCTTTCTTACAGAAGATTCATCAGTTTTCTATCCCGTTGCCGTAGACCGTAGACCATCGCGTTTGTTAGAGGTGTACGAACTTTGCAGGCCTTTACCAATCTATATTAATATCCCAATAAATTATGAGTTCTGCAGTGAGATTTAAAAGTCCTGAGTACTCAGGAGAATCATTAGCGCGATTTGGGCATCTTTTCAAAATCGTTGCCATTGCATCTTAATCAAATAATCTAAATGAGGTAAGAAAAAATAAGAAACAGAAAATAAAAAAGCTACGCCCTCTCGTGAAATTCTTTTATACATGCAACTCTATCACATCATACACGTTTTCCTTCATAAAAAATCTTTCCCGTATAGTGTGTATCGCTTTTCCGCCTCCAGAAAAAAGAAAAATCAGAAGCAGAATTACAAGTCCTTCGATTATCCGCGTAAATGTTTTATCCAAAATTTATTTCCTAGGGTTAATCAATGCAGAATTTTTGAAGAAATAAGGAGTTTAAACTTCAAATAATGTAAAACATCAAGATTAATAAATAAAAAAAAAACTAAAAGCTTTCAGATTTTACATTGCGCCAAAAGGGACTTTTTTTACGTTTTCTGCGTTACCTTTATTTATTAAATATCATGTTCTTTGCACTTAAACCATAAAATTCAACTCAACAGCAATATAGCGAAATAATAATGAGCATATCTTTAGAATTTCCGATACACAGTCTCGGGCTCTGGAGATGAAAATATTTTTTTTCCGTACATTGTTGTCATTGCGCGCTTGGAAATCGTTGAGTTTGTTAATCAAGAATTCGTTAAAGTGTTACAAAACATGAAATCGATAATGAAACAAATTCCAAATAAGGGCTTCTAGATGCCCTTATTCGGTGGAAGATTACGTTATTCAAAACTGGATTTGTCTAAGTACCGTCGTTTTATCACAGTGCGAGAAACATATATACATTTATGCAGATTCTTCATTATTTAATTTCTTTAAATATAACACATGGAGCTAATATTTTGTCGCAATAATATGAAAAGTGATACGGCGTGTATAGTAATTTAAGCCAAAATTTCAAAACGAAATTAATAGCCATTCTAGGTTAACGCCCTTTGGGCTAATAAAGTATAGCTTGATCTGCGTGCTCGGTATTAGTATAAGATTTATTTTTATATAATTATTCTTATTTAAATATCCATTTTTATTGGTGTTAGAAGCGCTTATGGGTGGTTACCTTTCTAATTATGAGACTGCTGAGAACGGCCATCCACGCTATTATCATCCTGTCGGTCACACTAATGGTGCATGCTCAGATGTTACGTTTTAACGGCCTTCTTCGCGACCTGACAAACAGCCGTTTTTCAGCCGTTCAACTTTTCGTAAATTTTTAACTTGCCATACAAATTATAATTGTATTTCTCAAAACTAGAGGGAAAAAACAAAAGAAAGAAGATTACCTTTTAGTCAGTTATAGTTTTATTTTGTGTTTTAAGTAATACCTCTGACTGATGTACTTAGTAATGAATCTACACTCATGTCTATAAATTAAGTATAATTCGGAGTCACGCGGATATCGAACTCTAAAATAAATATATCACCTGTAAAATCACTATCGCCCCAGAGTTACAACGCCGAATGAGGACCGGTATTTGGCAGTTACTGCCAAAAGAAACAGGCGGAACACAGCCTCAGACCTGTCTCGTCAGCTCTCTTGAGCCACTGGTACGACAATTTCAAGGCAGACCGTGTACAGACGCTTAGGGCAGATTGGTGATTGGTCTATATGCTCGTAGATCTGTCAGACGCGTTCCACTTACTGCAACTCACTGTCGCCAGTGGTTAGCCTGGAGTAGAGAACATGCATTGTGGACACCGCAACAGTGGGCTTGTGTGATGTTTTCCGACGAGTCCTGGTTTAGCTTGTAGTCTGATTCTCGTCGGACGTTCATATGGAGAGCTCCAGATACCCGTTACCACCAAAAAACCTCATTAAACACCGTTACGGTGGTGCAGGAGTGCTCGTTTGGGGTGGAATTATTCTCGGTTCCAGAACTGACCTGCATGTTCAAATTGGAACCATGGCAAGCCAAATCTATCGGGACGTCATTCTGGAACAACATGTACGTTTGTTTCGGGGCGCCATGGGCGCACAATTTGTGTTTATGGATGACAACGCCCGTCCTCACCGTGCAAACATCGTAAGCAAATGCCTTCAATCGGAGGATATCACCCGTATGGACTGGCCAGCATTCTCACCGGACTTGAATCCAGTAGAGCACGTGTGGGACATGCTTGGCCGACGAGTTGCAGCCCGTCAACCTCCTCCTACATGTCTACCGGAACTTCGGAGAGCATTGCTTTTTTATTGGTGTAATATCCCCCAAATCAGATCGATAATTTGATACTCAGCATGCCTAGGTGTTGTACGGACTGGACTGTATTGTATTGTCTGGGAGACATACAATGTATTAACAATCAGACCAACCATGTAATATTGGTTTTTTGTAAGTAGGTTTTTTTTTGTATTTTGCTCCAGGGAGAAAAAATCGCTAATTTTTTTAATAATATCAAACGTATAGAATCTTTTTTTGTTCTTTACCTTTTGTTTAATAAATAAGTCAAATTTGTTTTGCTTCTAACTCTTCCTTTGCCTGATTTTGCATTATCCTTAATTTATTGACATGAGTGTAATTGGAATGATTTATGTTATAGACAACTGCAAAATTTAGTGAAGAATTGGCCTTTACCTTAATTAACAAAAGACGTTTCCAACCTCATACTCTGATGCAGAATTAACATCTATTTTTATAAAAGATGAAAAAAAGAAAATGATTTAAGATCTTTTGCGCTGATAAAAAATTTTTTACTTTGTCAAGTACATAAAAGTAGAAAACGTAAACGGGAGAGTAGAGGATTTATAATATAGTGACGGCGAAAAGCAATTTCTTGTTACAAAACCACCATTAAATTTGAGAAAGAAAATACTCTAGTGGTACCGAACGAAAATATTTAGAAAGGATATTTCGCATATATTTTAACTGTCATCCTTTGAAAGTTGAGCTCTAAACAACCCTCCCTTTTTCTTTCATAAATCCAGCAGTGTATGATAAGAGTGGTCTGCTAAATTATGTAGACATACCTGGAGAGAATGCTTGAGAATCATAAAGAACTCCGCAAGGTTTATGCCGGAACATAATGACCTGCATTCATATATTTTACTATGTTATTAAAATTAAAAAAAAAGAAAAACGCAGGGAACCCATTAGACTTTAAATTACTTTTAGATCAGACGTTTCCGCTACCTTTTGTTCCCTTTCATTTCTGGCATCCTTTGTGTATTTGAATGAATGGAAATAAAAGAATGCATCTCATACACATTTTTAAAATTTTTACATAAAAGCGATGCATTTTCAACCAACTAAAGAAATTGAGAGTAAAGTTCCCGTGAATGCTTGTCGTAAATGGTTGTAGTAGCAAGTTTTGTAACTTCTGGTTAATTTGGTGGGATTTTTATTTCCTTTGTAGTTGTTAGTTTTCATTGTCTTCACCCTGCAAATTAATTATTCTGACAGACTAATAGTCTTAAATCTTCAGAGTAGAATAAAGTGGAATTTCTGAGCTGAATTATCAATGTACTTTATCAGCTATAAAATTCAGTTTTATTTTTGAATATTAATATCCTACTTACGTTGCATTTACTATTTTGTCGCCATTTGTTTGTAGATAAGGATAAATTTAAGATGAAGGAGTTATTAAAAAAACTATAAGCGCACTTTCTTGAAATGCAACTCGAGATTTTAAATTACCAGATCAGATTATTATTTATTACGCAGAGAGAAATGCAGAATACTTGTAGTTCTTTACATTCCACTCTCAGTACCTGATAGAAATTTGAGTTCTTTAAGTAGACTATAGAGATTCTCTTAGTTTGCATAACAAATTATTTTAAGTTTGGTATTTTCCTGAACCTCTCAACTTTTTTCTCGCATTTCCTCGCCAGGATGCAAATTTAAAGCGAGGTAAAGTGAGTATAAAATCAGACGAAACGTGTAGTTTACTCAGAGCGTGATTCCGCTAGCCAGCGCTCGTTACTAGTTTGGCCTTGCTGTAAATTTGAGTTGTTGATACGCCTTTTGACCATTTATTTAATAAGTATATCGCTGTGTAGGTTGTGGAGTCAGCCTAGTTAACCTTAAACTAAATTGTTAGTTAAATTAAATTAAATTTATATGAAAGAAATGTTAATCTAAGAACTTAATATTTAGTTGTCAATGTACTTGAATTGCCATGTTTAACCAATAAAAACATCGTAAAGGTAACAAACCCTAGATTTCAAATAGAAATAAATAAAAATTAACATTTTTCTTTGCGATAGTACTATTACCTGCGCATGTTTTAATAAATATTTAGTAAACAAAATTTAAAGTTAATTCATAAAATAAAAATACTTTAAATAAAGTTTTTAATTTTAATAAAAAAAGTAAATCTGTCAGCTGTTTTCAGATCTCGCATTCGGCGTGCATGCAGTTTGTACCTAGATTTGATTAAGAAAATTATGTTATATTAAGTAGAGCAACAGTTATTGTTTTTCCCTTCTTTATTTTTGAGATATCAGGATTGATACTTGAGATCTACACCAGTCAGATTGTTTTAATATATATATATATATTAAAACAAGTGTCCATTAGCGTTATATATAAGTGTGTATTATCAGAAGTTCGTAAAAAATTCTCAGTTTATAAAGTATTTTGTCACTCTGTTCCGCATGCCTTCGTGGGGAAATTGGATGCCTTACTTCGCGGGAAAATTGGATGCCTATTCGAGAGGTTCAGGGTTCGTATCCTTGCGAGGACATTGCATATTTTTCAACTCTACATTGCAGAACAGTTGAAGCATTTGAACAATGCAACTATTCCATTGTTGAACTGCTTCAAAATAACCTAATGACTCTACAATGGGCGTTCACTGCCGCTTAGGCTGTGGCCATCCACCAGGATTTGACTATAGAGTTCCCTAATCCCCAGTCTCCCTTAAATGGAGCATATAAGGTATTTTCTCCCTTCATTCCGCAGAGAAGATAAGCAGGGAAGTCATGGATATTTGTGAATGTATAGTGTCTGTGCGGCATGGGGCCACTCTAAATATGCGGCGAGCGAAAATTCCTGTCGAGAAGCTGATGGTAGAGGAAGTGGCGTGAGAGACCCTCGGACCCGTTTTCCCGGAATGCTCTCCATCAGAACTGGGGAAGGAACTGAAAAATTGTACTGTCACCTGTATGGTGCTCAAGTATCTTGCCAACGACAGGCGCAGTCTTGCGCTTCTGACCACGACGAATTTCGTGCATTTGTACTGATGTTATTGTCAAGACAAGTGAGATAAGTCGCAACAACATGAATTTGAATTCAGATCGAGTTACCACTTTCATTGGTACTATCCATTTAATTGGTTTTACATTTTTGATAAGCATGAGAGACCCTCGGAAAATTATTTACATGTACTCTGTAGTTCAAAGTCATACATTACACATGCACTCAACTTGACGAAGGATTTCAGTAATTACCAAAACATTAAAAGTGGTTGCATTAAAGTGATCTTTCGTAAATGCAGGCTAATATTTAAAATGAGCAAATTAGGAACATGACTGATAAATTATATTTTATACTCTTCTCTGTATGACGCTTACCTCTAGATGTCTATACTAGCTTATTCTTTAACGATAGCTGGCAAAAGTGCCATATTTTTTCTCCATTTTGTTTCCTATTCTAATTTGCGCTTTCTTTGTAAGAAAAATAGAGACAAAGACGTCAAATTTGTTCTGTGCTTGGGGCATTTTCCAGTTTTGCATTTCTTAGATCGTATATTAATATGCGCCGCAGGCGTTACAAATAATATGGAATCATAAAGATATTTATTTCAGCACTCCAAATGAAGATTCTACATTCTAAATTCAGCTTTGTTCTGACACCTTCAGGAATCGAAGAACTCCACAGAGAACTGAAAATAATATTTTAAATTACTTTATTGATCCAGTTGCGTTAGTTCCAACATTCTTCCAGAATTAGAGGAGATATAATTATAAAATCATTTATTGTACAATTACAACATTATGTAGATTGAAATATTCAAATCATCGCTATACAAAACCATTCGCACTACAGTTTAGCGGGCAAATTTAGGTAATTTATAAGCATTAAAAATTTTAGTTAACTGCTATTAAAATTTGACGACTATAATAAATACAAAATTTTAATATGGATATATATCACTTCTGTTAAAAAATGGTACATATGATGAGCAAAAAAACTCTAAGGCATAAATTAGAACATAGCTGTTTTTACTTCAGTTGAAAGAATATGCAGGCATCATTCGTTTTTTAATAGTCCGATGTAAGCTTTCTGCCTGTTCTGTCGTGCTCAGTGATTGAAACATACATTCATTTTATTGCACTTGCATACATGTAAAATTCTCCTTGAGTTACAAACTTCAAGCACTCCGATTTTGTAAGAATTAACTGCCTTATAACAATACCCTTTCAGTGTGTACTTTAATTACATTGCACTATACGCCACAGTGTCCCGTATCGAAGCACTTTTATCCAATGCTCGTGAGAGGCATTAAATTTACATGTAGTTTAACGAAACCTTGTCACTAAATGGTGATGAAATTTGGATTTTATTTTTCTGTGTTTTTAAGGTAGTTAATTCAATATAATTCACTAAAAGATTAACGCCGTGTTTGGAATGTAACTCGTCGTTGAATGCCACAGTATTTACAATATGTGCTTATATTGTAATAGAGAATAATTTCTGGGAAGATGTCATACGTAAAAGTCTTGCAAACACCTCAGTCATAGTTATTACGTGCAGTAAGTTAGATGGAGTTAACGCTAGCGTAAATTAATATTTATTATTTAATATGAGTACTTAATACCAAAACGTTTGATAAATTTCGTAAAAATTCATCTACAGCAGAAAGCTTAATTTGAATAACTAAGGATAATAAGTTATAATAAAGGGAAGAGATATACCAATTTAATTTACTGGCATAACTTTAAAATCGAAAATTGTAAAGTCTGCCACATATGTTTACTGCTAAGAAGTAGTTCAGAGCCATATCATGCACTATAATTCCAGTCACCCGATTGTAAATAAATAATAATATGAAGTTTTGTGCATTGTTGTCTCACGTTATATGTTTAACATACTAGTGCATTTATTTCATTTTTCATTTCGTCAGTAAGTGCAAAAGAAAGATCACCGACAATGCCGAGACCCATGCGCCATAATGATGACAACCAAAACTTGGTAAAGTTTGATTAAAAAAATCGGATATGGACACCACATGACTTCTTTGTATGGCCTATGAAATTATGCACATATTTGGTGCATTTCATGTAAACTTATTAACTCGAATTTTATAAGAGATATATTTCTCATTCAATTTCAGTTCTCATATCGCGGCAAAGCAAAAATACATAAAAATTCAAAATATCTTCATTAAAAATTGTACAATACAGAAAAACATAAAACATCGAATACAGCTAAAACAGTTAAAAAAACTATTTTTACAATTAAAATTAGAGTTTTCTAGGCAAAAATGGATATTTTCGTTCAAATATGATACTTAAAATTTTTTGTGATAACGATGCTTCTTTTACTTCAAGGCAGTAAAAAGGTTTTTTTTTCTAATGAATTATAACTGTCTAAAATTACCGAGAAAGTAAGAAATATATCTCATTTACATTATTAGTGGTTTAGGCAAGATCCAGTTTATAAGTAGCGTTACTAGATATTTTACTCTTACTGTAAATATGGGGATCGTTTTACATAATCTAAGTGAAAATCTACCGTTTTTTAATATATTGAAATTCGTTTAAACTAATACTTAAAATTTTCAAAATCCTACATCATAATACTTAAAAAATTACCAATCATACTAAGAAAATTGCCGATATCTAACTCATCCAAGAAAAATGCAAAAATTATTTTAATATGGAATGAAATGCGCCAGTATATAAATTAATGTTGCGGGCTTTTGATTCCGCAAGTATTCACTAGTATTTATTTATCTTGCTTATAATTAACATAAATATTCAATATTCTTTTTCTCGTGTATTTTTTGTAATATCTCATCTTTAATTTACAATAAATAGCGTATTTTCTTGTAAGAATTACTAATACATATGCAATAAATTAAACAAAGACATGATACCAGAACGTCCTGTGCCTAAATGAATTATTCATAGCCATTTTATGAAAGATTTCCCTTAGAAGATTTCAGTTGCTTAAAGGAAAGAGGGCTTGCTATTAGAAGAAAGTTTTGCTAGATGAGAATGTCTCACTTTCCTTAACATCCACCTTTTGCAACTGATTTCATAATGAAGGATCTTCCTCTTTTAAGGGCATAAATGAATTCATAATGAAGTCAAGGTTTAAATTAGGTGCAGCGTGGTGTATTCTTATTCAAACGAAGGGAAGGTGAATTATAATAAAATCTGATTTTGAAAGCACCAGAAGAGTAGCTCATTTGTATTGAAATTAGTACGCACTGAAAGCTGTCAGATGAAATCAATGATTGTATGTGTTGTTTAGATATTTCAAATAGTGAAATTGATTAGACGTGTATATAGACATTAAAATATGAGTAAATAAGTGTCCACTAGCTTAACTTTTCTTTAACAATGCATGCAAGACAACTTACAGTTTTATTCTTCTAATAAGCACTTTACACCTAGCTTTGCATGAATTTCATCCTTCTTAAGAAAAGAGTGAAAATCTGAAATTGTACGAAAGGAATACAGACACTCCCTATTTTACGAGCGAGTTGTACTCCAAACGACCGTTTGTATCGTGAATTTTTCCTAAAATATTATCAGATTCTCTACGCAGTCTCTTCAACGATATTAGTGAGACACGAACTACAGATATTATCAAATATACAATTTAAAACACTAAACCAAATAAATAATACATTTTAAATTTTGAATTCGTACATAGATGGATGATTTTATTGTTATTACATGTGAAATTGTTGTATTTTTCTGCGTAGTGAAATTTTTTTTAAGAGTCAAGCTATGCCGAAAAAATAAGAATACAAGGGCACGTCCATCTAACATGGAGTAAATAGCTATCTCGGTAATTTGTTGTAAAGTTGACAACGGTTATGGAGACTTATGTTGTGGCCAAATTTGGCGGGAAATCGCCAAATGTCGCAAATGTTAGCGACATTTTGATCTGGTCGTTGTTTTACCTTAATAGGTATCGTAGCTGAATAAATGTTATTGATCACTGTATTAGCTACAACCGTAATTTGACCCTCATAATGCTTTCCAGTATTTAAGCAGAAAGTACTTGAAACATCATGGTGGCTGAGTGAAAATTATATAAGACCCGAGAGAACATTTGCTTTCATTTGTTGTTGTTGTTGTGATTTGTTAGTTCAGCGTGAACTGAGATATCTCCGTATTAGCTTTATGTTTAGGATGCGTTTTACAATGCGTCGCTTTTAACATTCTTATTGGCTAGAAGTGTAACTATTGATTGTACTATGTGATACTGCGAACACTGTACGAGTATTTCTATGGAAAATTCCGGAACTTTAAATATTTCTTTTAATAAAATAAATTTTATTAAACCTATCATCGGATCTGTGTATATTCAATATATTAAAACCTGTACGCTCGCAACAGTACCTTATGAACAACTAAAGAATAACTTAACTATGCAGTACATACTTTATCATTCTTTGAGGCATGCATGCAGGGATAAGGATGAGGCTAGTAAACCTTTACATGGGGGATGATGAGTCATCGTCGGACACTCTCTCTCAATACCCGTTGAGAAGTATCGGGCACATTTGTGATGAGAAAACTATATGAGAAGTGAAAGGATTTGGCATCTTCCAATCTTCCATTGGCCACAACCACCGAACACTGAAGTGTGTTTCTGCAGAAAATAAACTTTAAACTTGTATGGATTTTTTTTTCTTTGGTCTTAATAAAATATGTTGCAAAACGAAACTAAAATATATTCATTTTTGTAATAGCACATTTCACTACTTAATCAAGAAAACTGAACTTTTCATATTTTTTGTTCTTTTTCTTAAAATAATTACAAATTGGTGTAACATTTAATGAAACTCGGAGAGTAAACTATGCGCGCCTTCATCTAATTCCTAATAATCATATCGGTTTTTTATCTTATAACCTATAGTTACATGAATTTAGCAGCTAATGTGTAATTATCTGAAATTTCTTATAATTGTCTAACATATTTTTGCTTACCTAAGTTTTTTAAACATTTTTATTTCTCTTTTGTAATTTATATGTGTTATGTAATAAATATCATTATTAATAATATGTTGGCGAAAACTTTTCCGAGCTGATGAAATAATGAAAAAGCAAATATTGATTACCAGCAATAATTTGACTCAAACAATAGAAAAGAGATTAAGCTCTTCGTAGTTTGCTAGGGAAGTTACGAAGATTTATCTATAGAGTGCAAATAAACATTCTATTTGACTGTAGAACTTATTTATTCAATATTAATAAACAATTACCTAACTTAACATTAAAACACTCAAAATCCATATAAATGTTACTATGAAACTTGTATGTTCCTCTCAGAAATTATAGAATATTTAAAGTTTATGATGCTGTTTCTGTTTTACGTTACGTTTTACGAAATTAAAAAAATCAGCCTTATAGTCCGTCTAAATCTGGATTGAACACACCTAATATAGCTCGAAAACTGTTTTTATATCTAAAACGGGATGATGTAGAATGTTTATCTTCTAAATTAATTTTATTAAACAGCATTAACATTTCATTGATGAAGATATATGTATCGCAACAGTTATGTTTTTCGAGTACATTTTAGAAAGGAATTTAAAAATTTAATTTCAAAAATAAATACCTATTATAAACTATAAAGTTTGATATTCCTTGCTAGCACAAACTAAGTTCAAATGTTTAACAGACTTTGAGCGAATTTTCGCTTCGTCTGCGAAGAATTACAAAGTCTTATAACATTTTAACAAAACTTTCAATTAAATAACTGTTGTTTAAAATAACAGGAACCTTATACTGTTCCCTACGAGAGTCTTTAACGACCTTGGTAGGATTTTAAATTTTAAACCGTAAGTGGAGCCAAATTTTACAATCAACAGCACACAAACTAAGTAAACATAATTTACAAAGATTTACCAAAGGAAATGTTTTTCTTGCATAACTAAATAAAAATCTTCTGTCCTTCCAGGTATCTGAAAAGAAAAATAGTTTAGCATTGTATCATTATAACCTATTCATTTCCGTTTCAACAACTTTTATTGTAAGCATTCTTTCTAGCATTAAATTCTTCCCCTGCCGTCTATCAAAATGCACTGACAGTTGAAAGCGTGTGGCATTGTATAAGCATTTGTACCCTACCACTAGACCAAAATTCCATATGTTGATAACCGTAGACACACTAGACTTCAAAAAGCACCTTAAATTTCAAAACTTATTCTAATGTGCTTAGCAAAATAGTTTACTAAATTTTAGTCTTAGCTGTAGAGCCTAGACATGCATTCACACCGCTAGCTTTTCCTTTAATTTATTGTCATTGGCTAGCTTGAACTTAAATATCTCATGCACACATCATTGGTTAAACTTTTACAGGCATGTAAGAAACTACTTTTACGTGAATACATAGTTAACAGAAAACGTTTACGTTTACAAAACTAATTTGTCAAGCATACTTTATGAAACATTTACAATTGCACTAAAAAACAAAATTACTCAGTTTCCAGTTTACTTGTACAGAGGCTTGCTTAAAATTTTCAACTAATACGTCAGACTTCCTCAAAACAGTCTCTTACACAAAATTCGAAATCTCAATAAGATACTAACATAAAATCATTCGGATAATGCACAATGAAATTAAAAGCTTCTTGCTATATACAGAACTAAAATACTCTCGCTTGAGGCAAAAACTAAAAACACATAGCAACTATTGTATTTTTAAACATAAACTAAAACTGAATACTGAAAGAAATTTTATTTCAGTTATCTTTTGATAGCTGACGCTCATTCGTTTCTTGATGAAAACCGGGCTTTTCCCTTTAATGTCATCCCTTCTCGGGACCTGATTCTTCGTGTTTCTTTGATACACAGTTGCTCCCTGAATCTACTGGATCCCTGTAACTTTTTTTACTTCGTAGAACCTTTTCTTTTCATTTGTCTGCACCCCTTCCTTCTGACAGACTGCTTTCTTTTGGACCGCGGTACGTGAGTGTTTTCTTTTCTCCTTCGCCATTTCCGGTCAGCTTTCATTGCCGTTCTGGACTTTCATCTTTACAGATGGCCTTTTATACCCCCAAAGGTGGTTCCTGCAAGACATCTTTCACCATGGGTATGTCAGCGCGCTCATAGTATCGCTTTACCTGATAGACGTTAGCAATCACACTTTAATTTAACATAGGCTACAGTTTCTATTACTCTTTCAATTAAGAATAGCCTTTTGAAGTAAGAGCGAACCTCCTCACTTTATTTGCAGCGGCGCATGAAAGAGAATGTTTGATTTTCAAGATTTTATCTTCCATTTTAAAATCAACTTGTCACCTTTTCTTGTCATAATAAAATTTTTGCTTTTCTCTAGTCTTACCCGAATTTCGGATAGCTTCATCACTAACATCTGAATGTCCCCTACTTTTTATTCTTCACCTCTCTCTTAAACAACAACAAAAAAAAGTTCATCCAGATGGGTAATTAGTTTTCTTCCTTGAAACAATTCAGATAATTTTTTCCCGGTATTATCATGATTATCATACTCAAGGCAAATGCAAGTTCATTAACGTAATATCCGATCGTTTACGTTAATTTTTTATTTAGCTGCGAATGATTTAAACAATATTTCTATTCGCCCTTCTGCGATATTTGATTACGACTGATCGAGAACCATTTAAAATACTGTATCCCAAGCCTATAAAAATTGACTAACGAACTGCTTGTCATTGTGTGAAATTATTTCTAACGGAGCTCCATATTTTAAAATAAATTAATTTAAGAAGGAATCTCTTTTTTGAGCGAATCTATTTTTACGGGTTTTGAAAAATGGTTCGTGATAACGAGTAAATATTTTTGCTAACCTCAGTACCTACGTGGTTATGGGCTTAATGAATAATTTCCTATTAATCCATTTGGGAGATAGTTTTTATGGTATTTAGGTACCGGCAGGTTCTAATTAACATCGTTAACTAATTGCCAAATATGGCAAGACATGGCATACTGCGTAACAAATTTTTATACCTGTGGAAAATAAATAGCTTCGCAAACTCGTTGCACCGTTTTCTTATGCTGAGATGTTCTGAAATTGGCCCATCATGAAATACCTGAAAAATATGAAGTCTCAAACTTGCACAGATAACCGGGCTTAATTTTTTATTTTCGTTTGTTTTTTTAGTGTAAAATAAAAGGTTGCCAAAACTTTCGTAATTTGCGGCTCTGTTTTTGATAGTCGTTATATCTTGGTATCCGAAATGATCAGGATCTTTTAAATAAGTATTTTTTTAATTCCGTCTCTGTTTGTAACGCAGAAATTACTGTTTTGCGAGAATCCAAAATTTTTTAAGTTAGTACAGTACATCTGAGTTCATTTCTCTCGTCATCTAATTTTATTCCAGATAGATCATCCGTGAAGATATATTGTTTCCCGGAAGTATGATAATAAATAAGACCAATAGTGTTGATAGTTATTAAGTTTTTCTTTTGCAGCTTAAGGTTCCATCTTATGACACTTGGTGATAAATTCTTCGCGGAATACAAGACCCACGACAGCATGATCTAAATTAATTTTAATGAGTATTTTCCCAAAATACACTCAAAATTTCTGAATCACTAAAGGAAATGGTACTGTTTCTCTTTCAGTAACCACATAATTCCTCTGAATCGGATTAAGAGTCTTACTAAAATATGGAGTTTTCTGAGCATCTTGCATAAGCGCGACTCCTACATCTAAATCTGATGCATCGGCTGAAACATCTAGGTTTCCGTCGCCTTTAGGAAAATTCAAAACTAGCGCTTGTCTTAATGCGCTCTTAAAACATTCGAATATTTTATTTGCTTCAGCGTTCAATGCCAGTTGCATTGAGAATCCGAGGGCATAAAGTTGACTTCCGCACTACGTTTGACAATCTGTGCATTGTCTTTTCTCTCTCTATCGCAAGGAACATCGGTTAAATATGTTTTGTCCCTTTACCAACTTTCTTGGTAAAGAGAAATCGGAAGTACAAATAAGTTCATTATGTCTGAGCGAATACTAAATCTGCAAGGCTGTTGAGGAAATAAGATAAACATTTTAGTAATTTTTTTTTCAGAATAAGCTAAAGCAAATTAATAATAAAAGATTAATTTTCTACAGCTTATTCTGTTTCTTTTATTTAACAACTAAGTAAAGAAATACTGACAGCAAGGTGAAAATTTTATTTCTGTCTTCCATTTTTTGCGCCTTGGCTTTCCATCCTTTTTATGAACATCTTTATTGCTAACAGGAAAGAAATTTTAAAATAAAACGAGAAAAATTTCAGTTTTCTTCTCACTTTCTGCTGCAAACTGAAAATGGTATTCAGCTATATTTCGGGGACATTATGACAAAACATGACATTCGAAATTCATTTTTTGTTCCGTCGTACATTATTTCATAAACCTGCTATGCTCCTAAATATTGCTAAGAAACTCGAATGCTTCAAATGTCTCATAATTTGATCTCCAGTGAACTGTAACCTGAGCAATAAAAATTTTAATAAAATTCGGTTGTAAACAGAAGATTTGCGGAAAAGATTTTCTATTCTTACTTGAGTATCTTATTAAGTCCTTATTTTATTTCATGAAATAATAACAAATGTGCAAAATATCTTGCAGCCATACTTCAGTGACCCCGCGCTGTCGTATGAAGCCAAATGTTACTGAGAATTTTCAGTTTCTGGTACTCTCATCTCATTTTAAGAATTATGCTCTTTTCGGAGAAGCATATTGATACATATTGAACTTCTTTTTAATTGTGACAACGAGAACGACAGCGAGATCTTATGGTTAGTTTAGTATCGCAGTGCGAAATGGTCTGCTGTTGCTATTTCTCTTCGAAGCTGTTGTGGAGAACGAATCTTGATGGTTGCTCCAGCTGGTCAGAAGATGAATCAGAAGATTTCTAACTTTGATGGTTAGTTCCATTTTTTCAGAGAATCCCTCAGTTTCTTTCTCAGGTTTCTGTGAGATTTTTTTTTCAGCCTAAGAGGAAATGCCTTCAGTTGTGGGTTTTTCAGCATCAAAATCATATCTTTAATCGTTTTTTAAAAATTTCGTTAAGGTAAGTGTTCTTTTTAATTTTATGTGATTTCACTGTAAGTTTTGCTTTGATTGAGGTTAGGCAGCTGTAATTTGTCTTGATTATTTTGTGTGAGTTTTAAGAAATCTTCCTCTGTACTTCTGAAATTGTCGGCGTTTTGGATAGGAATAATGTCGTGTTCCTTGAGAAGCTTCGTACCGATTCTCATGCAAGACATGTATTCTCATCCACAAAGAATGAAGCTGTTTTTCATCATTTTTAGTGCACACTTTTAAGTCCTCCGATTTTGGGCATATTTTATGCATCGTTTCCTGTTATAATATGCTACTGGGAGTTTTTACATCTTTGCCATCAATAACATTAGTTTGCCTTTGGTTTTAAAGTTTTTAATCTGATGGTTATTGAAAACATGTAGCTTAAATGAAATGCTGCAAGGCCTTCTTTTTAAGATTAAAGTTCGATGAAACATGTTCATAGTCTAATTATTATTCCTTCATCCTGTTTTTCTGGCACTTTACTTTTATTGCAAGATTTTTTATTAGATCATCCTTAATTTTTATGTCACTGATGGTTTTTGCTAACTGCTTGATAATAGATTTTACATTCCGTTCTTGGCTCAGTGGAAAAGAATAGGATGAGATATTTATTTCCAGCAATTTCTTATTTATGTAGTAGTAGTCCTCAGAAGTTTTGGAGAAAATTCTTGTTTCTGTTGGGCGGTACATGATCTCATGGAGTATTTCCAAGAGTATTGTCCAATCACTCCTGTCTTCGTGATGCGAAGAAGCGGGACGGTGTTTCCCTTTACTGGTGCAGGTATATTCTGATGAGCAGCCTGGTTATCGGTGGAGTTTTCTTGCGATAAATGGCTAAACTTATTTTTTGTCTGATTTTTCGGACATATTGTCTGTTGGTTTAGCTTTTTCCTTGAATTGTTTTTATTCTTCGGGATATTATCATCTTGCACATTTTCATTCTTCCTACTTAAATTGGAATTGAAGTACTGAGGTTCCCACTATTCTTTGCAACTGAGTCCTATTTCTTGTTCCTTTCTAATTAATTCTTCTGCGCTGCAATGACTTTCTCGTCTGGATCGAATTCATGCATGAAATTAGTGATTGATTACCTTGGTGAAACCGATTCAGTATGGAATCTTCGGCGTTATAATTCGAAATATTATTCGTTTTCAATAATATTTCTGGATCCCCCAAAGAAATTGGCTTAATTTTCTGAAGAATACTGCCTCATGGCTATTTATTCGAGCTAACTTGGTTGCTGTGCGTCGACGGTCTCTATGTAGCAAGGCAGAACCAATAGCTGTGACGCTTGAAATAACAAGAAGTGGATCTTCGATCTCAGTCAAAGTAAGACAAGTGACTGCAGTGAAAGGTTCGCGCAAGGTTCGGGATAGCAGTGAAAGAGCAGCATTCGCGATCGAAACACAACGTCCGAATCTGAAGCAGGCTACAATATATTGAATAAATGCAAACTCTAATCAGTGAAGTACCAGTCTTACAGAATTTGTTGAGATTTCAAATTTATATTAAATTTTAAAATTGCTTTATTAGACAATGCTGAACAGCTCACACTATGAAATCTTTAATCTTCCAAAAGCTTCATATAAATTTCATTCGCTTCATGCTTTAATTCTCTGATAATATTTGAAAAAAAATCTTCGTTACATTTTATCCAATAAAAGCTTTTTTGATCAATAAATAAAACAAATTGATTAAAAGCCATTTTGCAGTTTTTAGAGTTCCATTTCTCTCTAATTTTTTTGGGGGGGCAGGGAGGGAAAATATATTTTTCAAATATTTTTTCCAGTATTAGTGACAACATTCCTTATTAAAAAATATTACGTTTTCGCATTTGAGAGATTCGCAGATTTTGCAATCCTAGTTACCTTCAAATCGTTTCGACTTCGAAAGTTGGAAATAAAAGAAATTTGCATATTTTTACATCAATCTTTGAAAATAATATGTTAATAAATAATGTTATTTAGAAACATCTCTTCTGAGAAGATCACATCCCTATGGCATAATTGTTCTGTTTCTGACTCATTTGAAAGAACAGACAGAAAAATTCTTTTATCCGTTAGAAAATGGATTTCTGGGCCCCGGAAAAAGATGTATGTAAAAGATTTCTGTGCAAAGAAACCTTGAAGAAAAAACAGAATAATACTTCGTGATATCCCTGTATCATGACAGCTGATGTGATGCTTGTTTTGTTTTGATATTGAAAATAGGAGAGAAAGGAAAAGAAATGGTGTCGGGAGGATAAAATGCTGGTCGTACTGTGCGTCGAGCTATCGGACTGATTTGGTTTCCTTTTGATGAGAGGAAACTCGAAATCGTTGATTTACTGAGGTAATATTTTTTCTTGAGAGCTATGATTCGAGTCCGAAGTTAAAGAAAAAAAAACAGTCCAACTCCTGGGCTTAGTGCAAATTTCTCCCTGATATATTGAACAATATAATCGTCTGCTTTGTGATAGCGTATCGATATACTTGTATCATGAGGAGAGACTATGATTCTTCTTTTATGCTTTCCTATCGTAAAAGTCAATAAATTGCTTATTTTCTTAGGATCCTAATTAGTTAAATCGTTTCATGGCTTACTGAGAGTTCTATACTAATGATTGAAAAATATTGCAAAAACATTTTAATCCTTTGCCTAAATTCAGCTCTGACTGTGGAAATGGTCAACGGATCTGCAGAAAGAGAAATAAGAATATACAAAAAAACTCTCGCAGGTGGTGAAGATGCTGCTTTGAAAAAAATCCTTTTTTGTACAATGTCGGGTTGAGATATTCTGGGAATTGCTTTTAGATTTGGTATTAGGCTAATAAAAAGATTGTCTAGATGATCTAATGTTTTAAGCGTCCATCCTCGTAATTTGCCCTTTTGCAATGTCTGCTGAAAAGGTAAAATTTCTTTGTCGATAGACTAGCAATATAACTGCAATTTTGTCACTTTTGTTCTTATTTGTGCGATGGTTGGGTTTTCCTGATTGCCTTCCAAATCGTGTTTCGAAATATCCTTCTATTAGTAACAGATGACATGAAGCTTGTTCTGTTTGATACTGGAAAAGAGAAGAAAGCGCCAAAAGGAAACCGGAGGATAAAATGCGGGTCGTGTAGTATGTCGCCCTCTCGAACTGGTTTATTTCCTTTTTGATGGGAAAGAAACCGAACCTGTTGATTTACTGAGATAATATATGTTCTTGAGCATTATGTTTCGTATCATAAGTGAAAGAATTTAAACTGTCCAACATATGGGCTTAGAGCAATTTTCTGTCCTGATATATTAAAAGCAAATATCCGTCTGCCTTGTGAATGTGTGATCGACAAATCTGTATCTTGTGTGAGACTGTGTGGTTCTCTGAGATCTTCATTTCAATTCAGTCTTCGGTATCTATGTGTTGAGAAAAGCACCACGTAAAAGATCACGTCTACCTTGTCTTGTAGCGAAAGACGACACTGAAAGACTCGAGGAACAAGATTAGGAATTCGTCGAGAGTGTTCGTTAAAATTTAGGTTTCGATGATTCTGCTACGGAAAGCTTCCACGTAGAAATGGTGGATTCTTGCCGGATTGAAGCGCAGTTGTCCGGATTGAAAACTAGAAAATTCCTTCTTTCGTGTATGAACTGACTAGCGTTTCGAATTTATTTACTTATATTTGTTCGAATTTTTTTATGTATTGACTTTTATTTAGTTTCTGCGGTTTTTTATAAGATTTATTTATTTATTGTCATTTAATTTCTATCTTATTTTATTGTAGTTTCGTGCAAAATTATCGCATAGTGTATTTTTGATTTGCAGATAATAATCGTATTTTTATGTGCTGAATATGTTTATTATTTTTGCAGTATTTGTAAATATTCATTGGAATTATGTAAATATTGGAAATAGGGATTGACTATCCTTCCCGTCGGATTTCCTTGACATTGAATATTTCGTGATGTGTTACGGTCTTCCCTGTTACTTTCCATAAGTATTTCAAGCGCATATTGGATATTTTTTTTACAGTTTCTAAAATTTGGGAAATCGCCGTTGGCCTGAATGAAAGGGCAGGATATAGAATACATTGTCACTGACAAGATGAATAAAATCAGCTTCATTGTGCTTTCGTTGCAGTGTGTTAGAATATTATGCAAAACGTATTAATACAGTCAATCGACTGTGTACTATTGGCAAAAGTACTGAGATTGTATTAAAAAAAGTATTGAGTTAGAGTATTGAGTATACTGATTTTCGAATGTCTTACTTTTCGACTACTAATGAAATATTTTGTGGGGTTTTACTATTTAATCCTAAAGTTCTAACTTAGAACCCTACGAACACTAAAAGGCGAATAATCGCTTAAGTGTGTGAACAGGACACCTAAGACTTAAGGAGGGTTTAAAACCCTTCAGTTTTCAGTATATTTACAGTCAGTTCCTACTTGGAACTTTAAACAAAGCCGCCACTCGGCTTGAACTTTAAATAATAAATATATAAATGTATGTATGTGTCTTGCATTATGATAAAACAACGGTATCTAGAACCATCAAATTTTGAATAATGTACTTTTCCACCCGAATATGGACATCTGAACGCCCAAATTTGGAATTTGCTTTATTATATGTATCATATTTTGTAAAAGTTTAACAAATTTTTGATGAACAAACTCAAACGATTTGAAAGCGAGCAATGGCAACATTCTACGAAAAAAAAGCCTTTTTATCTAAAGCGCGCGAAACTGTGTATCAGAAATTCTGCAAATATGCTCATTTTAAAATTATTTTTCGGTATTGCTGTTGAACTGAATTTTATGGTTTAAGTGTGAAGAGCATGATGTTTAATGAATAAAGGTAACACACACAACATTAAACAAACGCCCCTTTGGGCGTACTGTAAAATCTGAAAGCTTAATTGAAGTAGAATTTTTAAGATTGATTACGCATTAATGAGATGAGTTAATATTAATTATTTACTGGATATTGAAGGGATAAGATTAAAAAATAGATTTTAGAAGAAATATGCCTTATGTTTTTTTAACAAAGGATTAAGATAACAGAGATAACATTTTTTTATGTTTTCCCATAGTATCCGAAAAGCGATTGCAACTTCTGAAATTTTTAACTTTTTCCTTATAGGCAGAATAATCTAAATATTTTTCTTTGTGCATGAAAGTATCTAGAAGTTCTCAGACAATAAACTATCTAAGTTACATCGCTTTTGCACCCTAGTTAATTAAATTTCTTTGCAAATTTCTTTCTGAAAAAATATTGAACTCTTAATCTAATTACAGAATGCTTTAAAAATAAAACCTTGAAATCGAAATAATTTACAAGCTTATTTAGGTTTTAAAGATTTATTCGTAATTGCATGTATTACAAAATCCATTTTCATTCTCTTCTTATATTGTCATTACACTCGATACACACTTCATTCTTTATCTTATTCAATTTGCTGAAATTGTTTAGATTTTGATATTTTTCACTCATAAATTCGGAATTTTTACAGACTTTTGCAATTGCCATTAGATTTGCTGGTTAAATACCGGTTTACGAAGAGTTTATTGGTATTGTTATATCCGACAAATTACTGATGATACTTATTCAATAATTCAGTTGCAGTTCATTTGTACGTATGAACGAACGGCAAAGGTTTCAAGGTTGTTAAAACATTTCTTAGAATATAATTATTGCATTATAAAAGAATGCATTGTTTGCATTTATTAAATAAAAATACTTTAATATATCCTCTATTGTACCTCTAATTTGTGGAAATTTGAAATACTACACAGAATGTGTCAGCCCATATGACAGTTGCCTAAAATGAATGTGAAAGCTGAGTAATAAATGCAATCAAGGAAATACTCTCAAACACTTTAATGCTGCAGTCGAGCCCTCCTCTAACGAATCTGGTTTATGTCAAACCCCGGATATAACTAACTAACGTTTTGGTCCCATCCAATTTCTTGTACCTTTTATGTTATTTTCTACTACTCTAGCAAATCTTCAAAGGTATGGAATAATTAGACATAACGAATTTTATGGATATCTTCGATTTAAACGTTTTCTTGGTTTTTCATATCTTTTCCAAAATTTCTGCAAGTTTAATAAGATTTACTAACCTTTAAAAAATCCACGTTTTGGATGTTAGGCACAGTAATGAAAGCATGCGCATACTTCAAATGAGAGTGTTATGAAATTCTTGCAGCTGCATTGCCTAATCCTATGTCACTTTCAGTTAATGGATGGGATTCTGTTCACCCAGTGTGTTTGAAAAGCACTGAAAGGATTGGTTTATGTGATTACGGTAAACTCTCAAGGCCTATTTACCTAAGGAGAGTGTTGCCTTCGTGGAGGACGTTCTAAAGGAAACTGGCTCTATACACGTTAAACATAGAGAAAACCACAAAAAACCTGCCCGCAACCAGCCCGTTCGCGGGATTTGAACCTGAGACCGAACTACCAGTGAACAGCGACTTTACCGCTCGGCCGCTGGTTGGCCAGCACTGAATGGCGGAGAGCACGGACTGAGCGCAGCCAGTAGATTGATCTATACGAATTATGGATTTGCTTTCCAACAGCATATAAATAGTCGCATTGTTTCAGAAATCTTTCGTTCAGAAATATGCATTCAGCACCAGTAATGCCCTGGAATAATTATAGGAGAAACACGATTACCCCGGAGATTTGAACTCGGGCCCTTTGGTATCGCAGCCGGCTTCTCTAACCACTATACCGTTCAGCAGCATTTTTATAAAGTTATTGGGTCACTTGAAACTGTAATATCTTGTGCCTAATATTCTTATACAGCTGCTTTGCAAGAACGTTATGTGTCTGTAAAAGGACTTTTCATGTATTTTATAAAGCATTAATCAGTAAGTGATGATCTTGAGGGTCTACCAATAGTAATTCGAATAGCTTATGATTCTATGAACCAGTGCTCCGCAACCGGTGTGCCGCGGCACACTGGTATGCCATGAGTAGGATATAGGTGTGCCGCAATCAAATACATGTATTTGACATTTTGCTATTTTTTATCATGTATTTAATACACAATGACAATTTTTTTCCTTAATAATGTCTATTTTAAATGTTTTTATATATTTCACTGTTGTGTGGTTGTGTGTGTGATTGTAAGTGTGTCAGCATTTGAATTTTTTCGGCACTTCCTTGATAACTCGGAACTCAAAAAAATATAACTTTTTTTAAACATAAATTTAAACGAAATATATTGGTTTCAGACCATTTTAATTAGAAATAATAGCTCTAAAACTGTTTTTTTAAAAATTTGAAATAAACCAATCAAATTAAAGAATTTTTGTTTTTTAATTTTTTAAAAAAAATTTCGATTATTATGATAATTATTATGATTGCATATAAATAAATATTTTATGGTTTTATAATTGTATATTTTTCAAATTAAAAACAAAAATTTATTGTAAATTTTGTGTATAAATCAATACATATATACATTAGCTTTTGGTGTGCCACGAAATTCAAGAAAGATCTTTTGTGCGTCGCAGGTGAGAAAAGGTTGCGGAGCACTGCTATGAACTGTCCACCAGCTAATTGTGTAATGCTGAACTTGTCGATTACATTCTTCGGACAATGCTGTTCATCCAGCTCAAAGTTATTCTAAATCATATGAAGTCATCTGAATATGTCAGCTGTATTTTGTTCTCTGCAATATAAACTGTAGCTCAGTGAGCTTCTGTAATTATCGTGCGCTCTTTTAGGAAATCTGAAATGAATTCCTGATTTTGTAATCTTGTAAGGCCTATGGCCTCACGTTTGACATTGTGATTATCCCATCAGTGGCCTAGCGATTTAAGACTGCGGAATACTAGAGTTCGTTCTGGGTTTCAGTGGAAGTGACAGGGCAGGCTGCATAATTGGGTTTCGTGTTTTCCCCCATGTGTAAGCCGTTCAAGCGCCATTCCTCTCCTTATCCAGTCCAGATAGCCTACGTGTGTTTTGCCACATTCAAATAATCTAACTTACCTTAGCATCATGATTCAGGAATTTGAGTGTGCATAGCTTTCTGCTGAAGATTTTTAGCTATTCAGCTCTTTTTATTCACTTCTCCTTAGTTTTTTTTTTGTTTAATTTTGTGTTATGTGAATTTTAAAAATAATTCTTCTCCTTATGTTGTTAAAACTTTATCATCAGATGAATAAACTTCAATGGTGTTTCTAAAAGATATTGTCCCGTGTTTTCTTCGAACATCAGAAGAATTAGCAATGGGGATGAGTGTAACCAATTATTCAATGAAACACATCGTTACAACAGAAACAGTTTATTTACAAATCTAATAAGTGACAACTCTTTCTTCAACATCTCAAAACAACACTCAAAAATATAAATGGCTTAAGATAAATACTCATTAATTATCAAATGAAATGCAACTAGAAGCCATTGCTCTCCTTTTCTAATGATAAGAACAAGCTCGAAACGGAAATATTAAAAACCTCCACTGTTGCCATTTTACTAAATTACATCAAACAAAGGTAATATTAAACAAAGACAACAAAGGTAATATTAGATAGAGGTTCAACATTACAGATATATTAAATTGATAGAAAACCGTATACACTATATAAATGTTGATCATAGAGACTGATAAATTAAGTTTTCTGTCTGTCATTTATTATTTTTCTCCAAGTTTTTAATTCCCTTCAAGGAATAATGCATCGCAAGTTGTATATATTAATATCTAAACGGTAAGTCTACTCTTATAAAACGTGGACTGAGAATCATTTTTAAGAGAACTAATTAACACTTATTATGAAACTTATTTTCATTGAATAAATAAAACTCAATCTCTGTTTCAGAGCGTTATACCTTAAAGTTGCAGAATAACCTTCAAATAAAACATAAGTTGCAATTTTTTTGTAAACTTTTGGGAAGACATCGTATCTTTTCTCAAACGCTTTATGTGTATTTCCAGTAGCGTATAGATGATTCAACATTTTGAGTTAAAAAATAGCGCAAGCACGTGTTCTAAAAAAATAACGCGAGCAAACAATTCTCGACTAAAAATAAATTTTTATATATTTCTCATAAAACGTATTTCGAAACATTAAGGAAAAATCGGTTACCATGGCGACAAACAAATGTAAAATTCATTTGCCATTAAGTCTGAACAATAGTAGATAGCTTGAAAAATAAAATTTGAAAAATAAAATAATCCGATCAAAATCCACATTTGAAAATAAATCAAATGTAATTGGAAATGCAACATTACAGACATAAATTCACTTTACTTCTAAATACAAAACGAAGTGATTTTTCGATGAAATGAAACCGTACGTCGACAAATCAATATGTCATCAGAATTATGTGCAATGCGCAAACATCAAGCCAGATCTATTTTACTCCATTATTTGCCGAAGCATCGAGCATAATGAAGAGCTCAGCACACCTTGCGCCGATTCATTGAAAAGTATGTACGGATGAAACTACCTCTGGGGCTTTCTGTTATGTCTGATAGATACAAAATTGTACTCTGGAGCATCATAAATCCGAATTTCGGCGCTGATTTGGAAATTTATTTCTCGCTAGCATTAAATTTTTCTGATAAGCAAATGTATGAAAGCTAATATTTATTATTCAGACAAGTCAACATATTTTCAATTAAATAGTTCTTTTTCGATACATGATTGCAATTATAATTTTCAGATCTTATACTTAAATCAAGTATTGTAGAATCCTTTATAACCAGTAGCAACGGAACGGCGCCGATTCTGGATAAGATGTTTATCCGGATAACTCAATAAATAAAGAAGGTGTTTACATATTTTTAGAAGAATTTCAATAAGAAAAAAAGAGTAAATGTTTAGATTAAACGCTTTTGGTAACATTTTATTATGTGAAATTGGAAACATGGTCTTCTACTTTTAATTTATGCTTTTTGCAAAATGCCGCTTGTAAGCAAGTTATGATTTGAAGGCCTTTTTTCCGTTTTTTGACGAGAAATGTTCCTAGTCCATATTTCAGATTTAAAATTTCTAAGTGTGAAACAATATTATTGATTGAGCAACGTTATTAAAAGGACAAGGAAAAGCTGCATGAAAAGAAGATTCCAAACGAATACCCGAGAAGGCACCCACTGTATCCAATGTTTTTAAATTTAAATTGTTACAAAAGAATATCCATCGGCGCAGAAATCATTAGCCGTGCGTTTACATACATCCTTAGCAAAAGTAAATACAATAATAAACTGAGATTTACAACTTAACTAAAAACATGATGTTCATCAACTTTTACTGAGGCATGTATCTCAACGAAGAACAATTTGTAGAACCTTGTAGGAAAACTATTTTGCAGGAGGTAAATAGAAATATATTATAACCCTTGATGAAGCATGGGTTTACCAAATGTCTGCAACAAAAAGGGTCTCTTTGATTATAAGAAAAGAAGACAAAAAATGTGCGAACCTGGTTCCATCAATGGAGAGAAAGTTTCAGTAAGCCGTTTATGATTGTCGCGGGATTCTCTGACAAAGGAAATTTAAAAATAAGAAGCGTGGTAAAAATATTAAAATCAACTCAACGTACTACCAAGAGAAAGTTTTAAGTCCGATATTGGCTGATGAAGTTCTATCAGGAAAAACCTCTTTCTTTGGGAACTGAAACTTCATTAATATAAAACAAATCATACATCTACACGTATCACTACATTCCTTGAATAAATGAAGATTCAGATTGGTACTGCATAAATACCTTTCGTATTCCTACAAATTCTCCTAATGTTTCACCTATGGATTATCGTGCCTCTGGTCTCTTGAAAAGAGCTCTTTCTAAGCGCAAACCTATCACAATTGATGGACCCTGGAAAGTAGCAGAAGATCAGTATCCCTGGAAATTTTACGAAAATCCATGGTATCCATAAAAATCAAGATGCAAACTTATACTCCAAAAAAGGCTGTCAGAGCGAACATTTAAAAAATACTCTTTATATTTAAGCATTAATATAATTGGCCCCAAAATCGTTCTGAAATGGTAAACATCGTATTTCTAGAAAGTACTATCTCGTATTTTTGGATGCCATCCTAAGAAATTGCAGCATAAAGTTCGTCGGTAGTGTTTTTTATATATTGGCCAAAATTTAAAGAAAATTACAAAAAGCTGAAAGATTTTAAATTTTATCTTACATACAAAGAGGTGTTCTTTTAACGTTTTGAGAGTTACTTTATTTAATTAATCATAAAATTCAATTAATTCGATTAATTCAATTCTTAAACCATAAAATTCAATTCAACAGCAATATCGAAATATTTAAATAGAGCATACATATCTTCAGAGTTTATGATGCGCAGTCTCTCGCGCTGGAGATAATTTTTTTTGGGGGGGTACAGTGTTGTCATTGCTCGCTTTGAGATCGTTGAGTCGGTTAATTAAAAATTCTTTAAAGTTTTACAAAATATGAAATAGATGATAAAACAAATTCCAAATTCGGGCTACCAAATGCCCATACTCGAGTACAGGATTACGTTATTCAAAATTTGATGTCTCTGGGTACCGTTGTTTTTTCACACTGCAAGAAACATACAAAAATACCTACAGATGGTTAATTGTTCATGGAAAGCGATCGACTCTTCACGTCTTTTTAAGCGGCTTACCAGGTTAAAAAATTAACTCACAGTTATTATTTATGACTGCGAGCTTCATGGCGGTTACTTTAATGCTGTACTTTTTGTAAATCTATAACTTCACATGAAAATATAAACTTTGCAAAAGGAACTCGAACATACGTCACGTTTTCTTGGAAATTCCTTCGTGAAGAAGACATTTCTCTAAATAGGTTACCCTCAAATATGGGACTCTAATTAATTTGTCTTACATTTCAGGTTTTAAGACCCGAGGGTTATCTATTTGCCTCTATCACTCTGTCTCTATACGTAATATGTATCTCTCTATAATATGTAGTGATTTAGGTGAGAAAAATCAGATAAATTCAATCATTTTGTAGATGGTGATGGCGAGACGCGTAACTGCGTAGCTAAAATCAAATGTAGTGCCGAGTTAGATTATTTTATTTCTGAACAAAATAGTTCTTGCGACGCTCATCTTGATTGTGATTTAAACAGTATACTGAGCTCAATCTACGCTCTCTTTCTTGATCGCATTTGTAACTTTTCTATATCTTACGACAAATACGATGAATGAAAGAGCGGCGGAGTGTTAGCTAATCAGGAATCAAAGTAAGAATGCAACGTATTCAAAAGACGTTTAGAAGAGAAGTCTAAAATTTAGAGTTTTCAATATTAGATACGACTTTGATGTCTTGTTGGTGTCTAAACCGATTATGTAAGTACCCACATCAGCTGCATTTCTGAAACCTGGGAGCCGAGACTTAATATTAACCAACAAGAATAAACGTGAGTTAAAATGGATTAATTCTGGAAAAGATTTTTTCTTAGCTTTGTAACATTCTTGCTGTTTCTTGCCCTCCTACCATCAAGTCACTAATTATCTTTTTTTCATAAATCGTATCATATCAACCGTTCTAACATTTCTGATCTCTGTTTGGGAATTCATGTCACCGTCTGCGTAAGGTCAGCCGATTTAATAGCGTTTTTGTTTTTC
>KK116536.1:620921-652185 GCA_000611955.2 Stegodyphus mimosarum | reverse complement strand
CATTCGGTATTGAAAAGTTAAGTTCCGGAACCCATGCTTTTCAAAAATTTCTCTTTTCATTTCCCTCATGATACTAAAATGTTTTTTTTATTGTTTGACTCTTTTCAGTAATTTTCCTAAATGTCACTGTTAATGAATTTACAAACAATTTACGAAACAAAAAAGCAAAATCGCTTGAAAATTCAAAGTTATAGAGCGGGTTCTTACTCAACAGTAGCAAAAGGCGTACTGATGCGCATGGGCAGTCGTACCGTAGTCTCGGAAAAAGGTAAATAAATGTATGCATGCAGTTGTTTCGCTTCCAAGCAGAGTGTATATCAAGTTGGAAGTATTTCAAAGCGGATGTATAGCAAGGTACCACAGTATAAATGATTCACACGTTTTTGATTCAGTACAAACGTGATTTTCGGCGTGACAAGCTTGGTACATAAAAGATGGTAATCGTATTGGCCGATTTAAGATCTCTTTATTCTTAAGAAACATACACTTAACGTGAATTACCCAGGAAAAAAGGAGCAGTCTGAGCTCCCATTCTTGAACACATATATGTCTCTTTATATCATTATGACAATATAAAATCTGCTGCATCAACAATTTGTAAATCATTCACTAATCCACTCTTGCGTATAATCTTCTGCTCGAAAAAATATTTCTGTTGAAGTACTATTGCTTTGTCTTGTGTGGCAATTTAAATTAGAGAGCGTCAACTTCTGTCTAACATAAAGATGATGACTATTGGTTTAAAATTTAACAGAAAATGTCTCTATTAACGTCAGCATGAAGTTGAACTCAAATGTTTCTTAATTGCGTCAATCATGAAGCGAGTAAAGTCCACTAGTATTTCAACCCAAATGTTCTCAAAAACCCAAATATATATAATTAAATTCTGATATATGAATGAGCTGCTTTCAAGAGTTTATTCGAAGGTTTTTGCAAATGAAATGCAAGAACAACTCAGGGATCCTTAGAAAGTTCTTCGTGAAACCATTTCTCTAAATAGGTAATTCGTAAGCATTTATGGCAATTAAATCAATAAAATACTTGCCTTGATAAATACAGCCTAGTTAAATTTTAAGCTTTTTGTCAATTTATAACGAAACGTGTACTTTATATATATTTCTTGCTACGCTAATTTCGTTATTATTACGTGAACTTATGTTTGTCTAATAAACACTGCAGTGAGTGAAGATTTTTAGCTGTTGAGACAACGCCAGAAAACGTTTAAATCTAGTTCTTATAGATTGATGCGAACTAAATAATTAATTTGCAGAGCAACTCAACTTTTCATTCTCTTACAAGAAACCATTATGAATGAAAAATAAGGAACTTAGTAAAACGGCTATTGACCATTTTAAAGTGTCAGATGCCCTTTCTTTATTCTGAAATATCTGAAATACCGAAATATCTTAACGAGACGTAAAAAGTATCGATAATTGGCATGCATAGAAGCCATGAGATTATTATATTTAATTGATGCTTGGTTACCGTGTAATCAGTTCGTTATTGAAATCAAAACAAATTTCAACAAAATGCTTCAATTTTTTAATAAAGAACAGCTGAAATCTATATGAATTGCGGAATGACTTTCTTCTCAAACTACAATTACATACTTTACAAACTACAAAATCCTCAAACCACCGATATGCGACAAACATCGATCATTTGAGAATCTTTTTAAAAAAAATCGCGAAAGCCATCGCGAAAGTTATGACTAAAACCACCAAAACCTTATAAGTAACTTTTACCTTTTCATGTATAAAAAACTGTCCAATTGGTTTGAGGTGGTTGTGTTAATACGTAAGTACCTCTTTTTTTGAGTTTTGGACAATAAACAACAACAAAGAAAATAACTCTAGTATAGCCTTCCATATGCGTTTCTCAGATTGTGTAGATACACGAAATCGTGTGAATTGATAAAATTTTCTTGGTTAGAATTTTCACTAGGTTTTGTTTTTTACTTCATTACTCATGCAAGTTTATCGGAAGAAAGTTTCATTGAAACAGAATCGACATTCCTATCCGATACAATTTTCTGATAATCTTCTTTTTGCTATCGATATGTTCGGGAGTACCATTACAGTTTCACCTCCATAGAAATTTTGGCTTATGTTTTTGTAGTTAATTTATGGAAAAACTAAGAACTTCTTAAAACAATATTCATATAATACATAAAGCGTAATATATTAACACAAATTTAATTAGATTTGAAGTCATTGATGAATACTGAAGTGTCTTTTTTTCATATCTCAAAACTTCAGAAACTACGTGTCATAATTCAAAAGAAAAGAAGAATCTTCCAATAACCTGTCCGCTCCATCAGTTTCATCCCACCACCTGGTAGTTATCGGAGTAATATATCGGGCTGCAGTTCCTCGCTATAAACAACCGAAACACAACTCAAGTACACAATAAAACCTAGACTTCTCGTATTTCCCTTGCGTCCTCTCCACCCATATAGCGAATCGTAAATCTACAGCTCGTGTTACGTAAGTATGAAGCGAAGCGGAGGTAACGACGCGATTTCTACAGTTTCTGAGAGCTATAAATATGTGTTTGGATGCGTCATTGTGAACGATATGCTTGACGGGTATTACTCACTCATAGTAAAAGTGGTGTAAGAACCAAAGCAAATCTGAGGGGCTGTTATATTGCATGCGAGAGAGCCTCTCTTAAAGAGGGACTGCTAGGTTTTAATTAGTAAATATGCAACAGTTGTAACCGAAGGAGAAATATTGCATCGGTTTTGTAAAGTGCTCAATTTGTTTGTAGTGTTAGGAATTTATATTTAGATTGCTAATTTTAGTAGAATTATAATTAAAATTGTTGCATTTCGCCGTACAATGCAGCGGCAGACAAATTTTAAGAGAAAGTGTGCCGGTAATATAAGCATACAGGAGCATGTGCGTTTGACATTTAATGAATATGTACCTATTTAATTTGTATCGAAACTGAATAAATGTAATTAACCACTATGTTTGCTGTAAGCGTAATCCCATCCTCTTGTTGGTTTCCAGAAATTGTGAGAAGCAGAAAACTGGAACTATCTCCCGCGGCCGGTTGAAAACTATTTAAAGCCGCAGAGAGACATCTCAGCTCAGTTGTTTAGTTAGTTGCTTAGTTACTGTTGTTGCGATACTCCCTCTTTTAAAGGGCGGCTGAAATCAGGTGACCCAATCGCCAAAGCCCAGTGGTGGAGAATCATCATCCGCTACGTTTTAGTTCGGGCGTCACTTGTAGAGACATTTAGGATTTGTTGAAGCAGGAGACGTGATAAATGAGCGTGCCTTCGCTGGGATTCGAACCACGGGTCTCTCGAATACGCGCCGAGAGTACTGACCGCTACACCACGAAGGCATGTTAAGAAGCCGGAAGAAATACCTTATACGCTTTGCAATGCGTTGTATTTTAAAGTTTTTGGTAGTCTGAAGTGTAACTACTGATTACACTGCGTGATACTGTGAACACTTGTACGAATATCTCTCAGGAAAATTCTGCAGTCTTGATATATTTCTTTTGATAAGAATAAATTTTATTAACCTATTATTGGATTTGTGCTTTCAATCTATTACGAACCTGTATGCACGCAACAGTGTTTATTTTATTTATTTGTATTCATAGGCATTTTTAATCTTTTTTTGTAAATTTTACTTATATAATGTGACTGAAAGCGTATTAACGAGAAATTAAGTAGCTGGCTTGTTTTATCATCTCAAATTTCATTAAAATTTCTGCCTTTTGCTTTCCGATCTCAATTTTTTATAAGCCTGCATTATGGACAAGAATAGGCGTAACAAAATTAAGTTAATCCCACAGTATAACCTGGAAATGTGTTTGGGTCACTAACAGTTAGTATAAAATAATCATTTGTATTTTCATGACATTTCACTTTGGTACTTTAAATCGTAAAAATCTTAGATTTAGTGAAATTTATGTTTCTTTTACTAACCAGTATTTGTAACTAGAAAGTTTTAGATTGATATTTATAGTGTTATCGTTTTCATGGTCTCTTTTCTGCACAATCATAGACGAAATCCAAAATCAAGAATGACTAATTTGATGGTTTTGTAATGCCATTCTTTTGCATTACGTTTCTATTATTATGTATATCAAGCCAGATGCCCTTTCTTTATTCTATTATGTATATCAATTACGTCAACAGAAAGTATTTATTGACCCATTTACTTAAATAATGTCAAAATATGTAATTTCGAAAGTGGTTAAATAGCAAATGTAACACAATGTAAGAGCTTTGTTATCGGAAATACCATTACAGACGTAAACAGTCATACTGATAACTCACATATACTTAAAATTGCGTGAAAATAAGCTAATGTGATAGTTGTTTATTCTATCAAGTAATTCCATTTAAGAGGTGTTCGTATTCTGTTCTTTGGATGAATGCATTTTTCTGAGAATATGATTTCACTGTAATATTCAATTGGATACAAATGTTGACAACAGGCCTTCACGCCACTGTCTGAAGTAAAGACTATCGCCAGGGAAGATTTTCTCACGAGTGATTTCAAAGTGTATGCCAGGTTGTAGCATATGCCATTACTAATAATATCGTAAAAAATTATTCAAAATAGTAACGTTCATTAGCAACTTTTATCACAGTACATTTGCCTCTGTCTTCATCTCACGAAAAAACCCATTTTCAAATACATCGAGACAGAAAACTTAGAGAGCCGGACAATATTAAGCAACGGCATTTTGCAATGCATTCAAGTTCCCAAAAGCCTTACTTAATGCTGCCACTGCATTATTCCTGTGAATAAACCAGATTAAGATAGACATTGCGTAACACCGGACCCAGACGCAAGAGTTAGGGAAGAAGGCAACTAGAAGAAGCTATATGGAAATTACATCGTTTAATGCGATTAAGCATCCCCAAAATGTGTTTTCATGGTAAATGGCAAATCGTGGCTTCCGGTATTATTATTGATGTTTTTGATGTTGTTAATTGCCTAAATAAGCTCCTTACTTTGCACCCTGAAGAATTTCACATTTAATTTTAACTTGCACAGATCATCATGCGTTTTATTTCGCAGCAGGAGACGTGAAAAATGTGCAACACGGTCGAAAGAGTTCGTACTCCTGAGCTCCAGATTATTTACTTCCATTTACACTGCGAAGGCGTGCAGTGTGGAATTAGAAAACGCTTAAGAAGTGCGAACCAAAGAACCAATTCACTTTACTAAGCGAATGGCGGTTCGTCAAAAAACAGCGTCTTTGCTACCATTCCTTATAGACACTTCTCTTACACTCTCATCATTGTGATTTACTATCAGCGTCATTTGATAGCTTTCTGTAATTTTCATATTATTCCTGAATATGTGTACGCTAATTCTTAAAGTACAACCCTCAAGAACTTTTGTTGGAAGCGCGTCAGGAAAGTTCGATTCCACTCTAAAGGAGAAGAGAATGCATGTCCTTCCTTGTTAAAAGTGAGTTTAACTTTCATTATTTTCTAACTTTGTAAACATCTTTCATTTTAGAATTTTATTGTTAGTTTATGTGTAAAAAGGAAATTTAGGGAATCTCAAAACTACAGCTGAAAGAATTCAATCCGGAGAGTTAGCAATTCGAATGAATTCGAATATTCCGAACCCACTGCCCGTTCGATTTTTTCAGCTCTTTGTTCCATCCTCCAGTACAACTTTTAATTCCCTTCCCGTTCCCGAGCCTCTTCATCAAGGTTAATGTTAGCGAGCAATGAATCGTAAAAATGAACCGATTCATTTTAGTGAGTGAATAGTTTTGATATGATCCCATGAAACAGCAGTTTGTTTCCTCCTCTAAAAAATACCTTGCATTTTCTCATGCTTAAAGGGAGACTGAAGAATATTGGACCTGATCACCACGTTCTGGTGGTTGCGAACGTTTACCAAAGACTTAAACTGCTGAGATAATGATTACATTTTTCAAAGCAAGAAACGTGAATAGACTCTGGTGGTGCCTTCGCCAGGATTCCAACTCTGGATCTCCGATTTCCCGCCGGACGTACTTTCCAGTTATATCACCAAGGTACACAGTAAAGAGGAAAAATATATTACAAGCTGAGTCACTGAAATACACTTATATCCATAATTTAACGATAATGTCAGCTTCGGCAAATAAAGATTCAAAAACAAAGCAAAAGTGATTTATTCATGAAGCCCATTTATTAAACAAAGGATAAAGAACAAAAATGATAGTGTATGTTTGATACCATTCATAAAAACTACGATTTTTGCTCCCGGGAGCAATTACAAAAAATATCTCTTTTACGCAAACTTAGCATTACATGATTGATATCATGTTTAATACATTATATGCCTCCCAGACGATGAAATACAGTCCGTATAACGCCTAGGCATTCTGCGTATCACATTCTCAATCTGATTTTGGGGAAGATTACTGCACTCAACAAGCAATGGTCTCAGAAGTTCCGGTACATATGTAGAAGGTGCTTGAAGGGCTGCAATTCGTCGGCCAAGCATGTTCCACACATGCTCTATCGGATTCAAGGCAGATGAGAATGTTGGCCATTCCATATGGGTGATATCCTCAGACTAAAGGTACTCCTTTAAAATGTTTGCACAGTGAAGACGGGCGTTGTTATTCATAAACAGAAATTCTGCTCTAATGGCACCCTAAACAAACGTACATGTTGTTCCAGAATGACGTCTCGATAAATTTGGCCTGTCATGATTCCGGTCTAAACATGAAGATTTGTTCTGGAGCTCGTCATAATTCCACCCCAAACGAACATTCATGTACCACCGTAACGGTGTCATTCAGTGATGTTGTCTAACTGGTAGCGGGTGCCTGGAGTTCTTCATATGAAAGTACGACGTAAATCAGACTGCAAGCTAAACCTCGACTAGTCGGAAAACATCACACAAGCCCACTGTGACGATGTCCACATTGCATGTTCCCTTCTACAGGCTAACCGCTGTCCACAGTGAGTTGACATGAGAGGAATACATCTGACAGGTCTGCGAGCATATAGACTAATCTGTCCAAAACGTCTGTGTACGGTTTGCCTTGAAAATGTTGTGTCCATGGCTGAAGATGTTGACGAGACAAGTCTGATGCTGTGCTACGTCTGCTTCTTTTGGTTGTTACTGCCAACTACTGCTCATCACTCGGTGTTGTAACTTGACAGCAACCTGTACTGTAACGTGTACTGACATTTCCATCATTTTGACATCGTTGCCAAAGCCCTGAGATGACATTTCGAACTATTCCAAGTTCCTCAGATATTTCCATCTGAATATGCCCACATTCCAGGCGGCCGATAATTCTACCACTTAAAAACATCATCCACATGCGTCCTCTGCGTCATAACTATTGCGTTGTAGCACTGAGCGGTTTACAGTACTCTTGCGAACAAGTTTACGTCTTTGCTACCATTCCTTATAGAGACTTCTCTTACACTCTCGTCATTGTGACTTACTATCAGCGTCATTTAATAGAGTCCTGTAATTTTCATATTATTCCTGAATATGTGTACGATAATTCTAGCGGTGAAACTTTTACTTCAGAGATTGATTTCCGTGTGATTATGAATTATCCTTAATTTATGGACATGAGTGCATATCCAGTCAACATAACAGTTCTAACTCAAGTGCTATTCCAGTAAAAGAGGAAGTTTACAGCCGTGTATATTAGTAATTAATTTTAGAAAGCCATGTATTTTACGATAGAGCAACAATGTTTTCCTATTAAAAAAACTTTTCTAAGTGCTGAAAATATTTGTTTAGAAAAATAACGGAATTTGCTACTAAAAAAATTAATAATTTCTTTTCTGATAGGTCGAACCTAAAAGTTTGAATTTTAATGAAAACAACAATTTGTTTTAGTTATCTTAGGTTTAAATTTAGAAGAAACATTTCAAAAATATTTTTATTAAAAAATATTTACAGCTTAAGATTTCCTAAAAATAGCACAAATCACGGTTTAGCACAAGACTCTGAAATAACACTAAATATAACTATTTATTGTGCACATGCTGAAACTTGTTAATTTTAATCGTTATGTTTTTGTGTGACCGTATTAAATAAAATTATTTTCAATTCATTTCTTGTAATACGTATATTTTCTTACATATTTTATTTTAATATGCGCATTTTCTTAGAGTATTTCGTACATTTCTGGTAATTTTTCGTTTTTCCAGAGCTTTTATTAAGTCCCACTACTAGTTCTTGGAGACTCTGTCTACCCAACTTAACATACTCTATCTCTGATGCCGCACAGTATAAATCTGAATGGTTTCGAGTTATTATTTTTAAAAGCAAGTAATTATTTAGATATTTCACTTTGAACCTATCTCTTATATGTAGAGATAATTTCATCGTAAGAAGAACGCAATTTGAATGTATTCATTATTTCACGTTGTCTTTAACACTGACTTCGGGAAACTATTGTAGTTAATAAACCAGCTCAATAAAAAGTTTGTACTATTTCGTGCGTCCGGAAAGAGCACTGAAGAACGCATCAGAGTTCCGTTTCATTATCCTACAAGACTGCAAAGAAACGTAATTGTTTATAATACGATTAATCAGCTTCCCTTATCAGCCTTTGTTATATCCTATTATCTGCCATGTTTGTTTTTCTTACGAAAGGACAGTCATCCGTTAATGTCAACAAGACAACGTTAATTGATGACTCTATGTGTCTGTATTATACAACATCTACTTGCTGTCCTTCTTTCTTTATATGAGACCATGTATATTTATTCCGGATAAACAATGCCTTCTAATGAATTTTGTATTATAGCATACAAACTTTCTGGCTTCCTCTAGATCAAATTTCTAGTTTTTTCAAAATTCAAAATGCTGCTATTGATACCAAGGTCATTGTTGTTATATATATATTTTAAAATTCTAAAGTACTTTTTAATGCTGTTGATAAACCTGAAAACTTCCCTTAAGAAACTATTTTGAAATATGTGCGAATTTGATGGCGGGCATAAATATCAAATTCGCACAGTTTAAGTTTTATGAGAAACCTGAACTTTTCAACTTCTCGAAATTTATAAAATAGCTATAGTTTTCATAACTATATGCATTAATTAAACATTTAATGACAATAGCGTAAACTTTTTTTTTAAGTTCACTAGCATACATGTCAAATCTTCAGAACTGTAAAAGCATTATTTTAACCCTATCCATTTATCCCTTATTTTAGCCTAATTATTATACTTGTCAAAAAATATGCTTATTATTCCTAAGATTTGAATTCAATAATGATATTTTAAATACGTTAATATGTAGGCATTTACTAATTCAGAAAATGTAATTTTTATCTTGGATTTCAAATAATTTCTTTGAAACGTGTTTACAAATTATCATACTGCAGCAGTTATTGAATAGAAAAGTAGGTATAAAATTGTCAACTATAATGTTCCAACCGGTACTGATTTGGCAACGAAACTCCAAATTTTTTAAAGCTATCATGAGAAACAGATATTTTCTTGATTATAATATCAAAATGCCTCTGGTATTTTAAATATACATTCTTTTTCTTTGAAGTCTGTTTTATAGCACATGCATATGTACTTACAGGAGTTACAGTAAATAAGACATATATATATATATATATATATATATATACGGCTTAGCTAACTCTAGAAGCAATCTGTACCATATTTTATTGCCTCTGTAATCTTCCCTTTTGCTTTGTTGTCACTAGCTTATATGTGTTTTTAGAGGTAAAACTCGTTATCACTCCACTTCTTTCTTAAAAAATAACACTTTTCGGCTTGCAATCAAAAAAACGTTTTGGTGAAAAGTTATATTATTTAAATGGACAATAAAAATCTAACAAGATAATTTTCTAAAAAGATAATCTGTACAATTTACAGGATATTGCTCATACAAAAATATCATTGAGATGCTTATTGTTAATCACATGAAATTATTCAAATTATCCGTTTTAGGATAACAATAAGTATTTTATCAAAAATTTAAAGCGATGTAAAAAAGAGTTCTTGAAATTTTGATTATTTGTATTAAACATATGTGTTTTCTGTATTAGCATTATATTTTATATACTTACATTTATAAAATTCTTCTTAAGGGCGTGAGCCCTAATGACGATTTAGTCTCGAAACGGGATTTTGAGTAGCCCACTGCTATAAATGGCTGTGACACTTTTCAAATTGTTGCTACCGATTATTATCGCCCTGTAGTTTTCCAAAGAAATTAAGTAATGAAGAATTTGTAATGTACAGTGTGAAAATTATTCAGCTACATGAAAAAAATACTTGATAACTTTTGAACCACTGTCGAGATTCAGATAAAACTTGGGGGTTAAATGCAGGGCATGTGGGATATGTGTTTGAGCGTGGACACTCGTATGCTTGTTGTTGTTCATTTATGTCGAAATACAGCGTTTCTGAGCGTATATGCATTGTCAAAGCCTACTATTCCAGCAATAACAGCCCGACTGCCGTTCAGAGGAAATTTGCGACCAATTGCAAGAAAAAAACAACTGGTCCGTCAGTTTGTAACAATCAAATATCTGATTAAAACGTTCAACAGAACTGGTAGTGTTTGTGATTACAATGTTGGCAATTTCGGTCGTCAAGAAAGTGTGAAAATGCTTGGAAATATCGAGAAAACACGAGGTGTGTTTCAAAAGAGCCGAAGAACAACGATCAGACGAGCTTTAAAACAGATCAGAATCAATGAGGAAACTTGGCGACAAATTGTTGTTCAAGACCTGTATCTCTTTCCGTACAAAATTCAAACTCATCAGCCATTGAACAGCGTTTGTCCTTAGACAACAATACTGTGATATAACTGGAAAACAAGAATGGAACATGTGAATATGGATTGTTTTAGCGACGTAGCCCACATTCATCTAGATGGGTACGTCAATAAGCAGAATTGCCATATTTGGGAGATTGAAAATCCCTATTTCGGGATCACGAAGGCTCTCCACTCCAAACGAGTAAACAGATTTGTGTGCATTGTCGCGATATTCGTTGTAGACAGGGTGACTGGTAAACGTTATATCTAAATTTTAGAAACTGATGCCATCCGTCTAATTCAAAGGAACCCAAATTTCGAAAAGTAGTAGTTTATGCAGGAGAAAGCACGAACCATCGGACCGATTATGTGTTTCAAGTCCTGGAATAGCACTTTGAAGAGCGAATTCTGGCTTTGGGGTAACCAGAGGACAATGGAATGGAAACCACTTGGGCGCTTTACTCTCCTGATCTTAATATTTGTGACTCTTTTTTGTGGAGCAAGAAAACTTTTACGCAAATAATCCCAAAACCATCACTGAGTTTAAAACAGCCACTCGGGAGGTCTCGAAAGCATCGCCGTTTCGACACTTTCGTGAGTTTTGCAGAATTTCGATCTGCCTTTGCGCCATGTCATAGTCATTGGCAAGCATATCGAACATGCCCGTAAATAAAATCCGAATATTTGTAATTACTTTTCAAATTCAAATAACATTGTGAAACACAGTAGTTTTTTAAATTTTATTTTTGATTTCATATAGCGGAATAATTGTCACTCTCTATGTATATCCTACGCATTTTGAACGTGGAAGGTATATGTGCACCTGGAATTTCGAATTTTATATTTCATATCCTGTAAAACGTTAACGAATGTTTCATTAACAGGCTCACAATTTGAAAGTGAGCAGTGGCAACACTGTATGGAATGAAACTTTTTTTCTCCTGCGCGCTAGACTATATAGCGGAAAATCTAAAGTTATGCTGTTTTTAAATTATTGTATGATTCTGCTGTTGAACTGAATTTTATTTGGCGTAGGTGCGCAGAACGTGATATTTAATACTGAATAAAGTTAACGCACAAAACGTCTGCAATAAAACGGACAGAAAAACATTTCGCAGCACGTCAAGAAATCTGACCATTAATTTGGTAAACTTTGAAAAGACTGAAAAAAATAGAAAATTGTTTGCCAAAATCTAACACTGCTTTGGGAATTCTAAACATATCCTACTATGCTGCTTTTCATTTTTTTTTTGTAATTTTGCTGTTGAATGGTATATAGCGTATGAGCTAAGAAAATGATGCTTAAAAATAAATCTGAAAAGACGAAAAGAAATAGGTTAGCAAGAGTAAGTGTAACAGAGACTGGTAGACGGTGACCTGAGTGAGAATGCAAAGTTCCTTTTAGGCATTCCTTAAAATCTGAGCCCTTTGAGTATTTTTTAATCTTCTGTTATTTTTTATTGTTTTCCAAAACCTTTATGTTTCTCATGCCTTTCGATGGAGCAGTAAGTTGCAAAACACTATTTGAAAAGAATAGTTCTGTAAAATAAAAACATTGCAAATACCTCAAAATATAGCTGCAGAAAACCCATAGATGAAATCTCGTAGGCAGAAATAAAGATGTATTATAAAATCAAATCTGAAACTCGAAGCATACAATTACAAAAAACAATTATTGTCAGTTTATAGAGTTTAGTATTCCTTGGTAGCATAAACTGGTATTCAAACTCCTAACAGACTTGGAACTAATTATCGTTTGTCTGAAGATGATGACAGAGACTAGAGAAGATTACGAAATAATCTTTTTATTTAATCAAAACCTTGAACATAAAATGAACCTCTTGAGCTTTATGAAGTGAGCCGACCACTTGAGGCGATGTGACGTAAAGTAACAGTAAATTCAAATTTAAAGCTAAGTCTAGTAGCCAAGGACAACACAAATGATCTAACGCGAAGTTGGTTTCAACTTCTCGCCGAGGAAACAATTTAAATGTCGACAACTATAATGCAAAGCCGAAGAATACATGCAATCTTATCTAAACTAGCTAATCTAGTAGTAACGTAGCCTCAAGAGGCAGAAATCCTCAAGAGGCAAGATGCTCTCTGTCTTACAATCCGAAAGACTCACCTTAAATACTCTTAATCTAATTTGCATTCTGGTAGAGAAGCGGAAAGAAGTGATTGTAAAGATCTAAATCATAATAATTGGCTTGATTAACATAAAGGAAGGGTTACAATTTATATAAAAGGGAATAAAACGGAAATCAAAATAAAATCTTGAAATGAAACTTAAATAGAAAAAGAAATTTTGAATATAGTAAATTTGTTTAAAGTGAGATATTGAAGAAGAATTTAGAGCTAAAATCCAGTGAATTATATATATTTGAAATTCATTTTTTGTTTAAATTAAAAATAAAACTAGCATTTCGGGGAGATTGCAAAAAGACTTTTTTTAGTCTCTCCAACTGTCTGTTACAACCTCTTACTGAAATATAAATATGATATCGATCAAAAAGTAAACGCAAATTCTTCTTTGCTAACTTATAGATTAGGAGCTGACAGTTTAGAGATTAGTAAACTAAAAATTAAACAAAAAGCTAGAAGATAACCTGTATTAGCTGCAATCAAATACAAAGATCTTAAACATTTCTGTTATAGCTTATATCTACATATTCCTATTCAATCTGGCGCATTTTATGCATAATTTGTTGAAGGTCTCATGCTTTAGCTCAGTGATTGCCAAAAATTTTTTTGGATTGATTCCTCGAATCCTGTTAGAGGAATTATATTCTTCATCCACCTCCTTGCAATTCTGTCTATATACAATATACAACCTACTCATAATATACATAACTGCACTTAAAAATAAAAATCAGATTAAGATTATCAACAAATATTTTGAAAAAATAATTTGTGGAATTTCCGTAATTCCAGTCTGTTTCTCGTTTTCCATTTTAATCTTGCGCTCTTCATATTTTTACGACTGAATTACCTTTTGCTCTTGCGATTTACTTCTCTGCATTTGACTTACTACGTAAAACATTTATATATTTAAAAATTATATATTATTCACTTTTAAAACGCATTAAATAATTTTTTTAGTATTTTCCCCTTAAATTTATTTTACATTTTTCTTTACTACAAGAACCTCTCTATACTAATAAACAAGGAATTATCTATTTTATGAATAATTTTTTCTTTGTAATCAGTGGAAGCTTTTTAACGTCGATCAACTGCTGATGCATTTTCGGCTATCGACTGTTATTCGACGCTTTGATCATCACTGAATCCTTTAAATTTATTCACGCTTAGGGATCAGTATTAAAACCCGTTGGCACTGACCCCCCCCCTGGCCCACGGATAAATTTAGCCTCTTCTTTAGCCTTTCCTAATTTCAGGAAAAACAAGAAAAAGAAGTGCCATCTAGGGACGGTAAGTTCAATTAAATTCAACATATGCGCGATAAATGCAATTATTAGTGAGAATGTTATATTGTTTCAAGCAAAATAATAATGATAAAACGTAATATGCATGTTATGTTAAACACTTTGGATAAATTAATATGTTTTATTTCATTATAGTATGTATGTATAGTGTATATAACTTTAACACCACCTGAGTAATGAAGTTTTTATGGTGTTACTATTCCTTCCGAAGTTCTGTTAACTATAAATCCCTTTTAATTATTAAAGCGAACTTCCATAACATTGTGAATAATAAAATAGTGCGGGAGTTTACTGTATATTAGGGTAATCTTTATTACAATAATGAAATTGGTTTGGTTTAATTGATTATGGCAAAGCACATTAAGAGCTATATGCGTAAAGAGAGGGATGGCCTTCGTGGAGAACTTTCTAAGAAAGGCTGGCTCGTATACACGGCGAAGTGTTCAATATATATATATAAATATTATAATATATATATATTCAATATATAAATATCAGTGTTCATATTGTGAAATATCAGTGTTCACCGATTTTACCACTTGGCCCCTGGCGGGAACACAGTTATGAGAGATCAAATATCATGATCAAATATAAAATTATGCTAAAATCGAATAGTATTAATTTTATCCTTATAGGAAATTCTGACTTAATGCAATAGTAAGCTATATGATTAATAAGTGTTCTTTAATAAATTGTTCAATTTCCGACAGATAATAAATAGCATATAATCCAACTTAAGAGGAAACATATGCATGAAAGAAAACTGATGATTTTAAGCAGTATTTCTAAATCGAAAAGTAATTAATTTGCTGAATATAATATAATAAATAAATTAATTAATTAAATAAACGTCATCAAGCATAAATACGTGATATTTCGAGGAGATATATGCTTTGCTGATTTCTCTAATTTAAGTTTAGCAAGTCAAATAAATTTATTGCAGCGTGCTTTAAGACCCATACGCGTATTTTAATTGAACACATTCTCTGAAATTTTAACAGTCATTGTGCATAAGTGAACCTGAATACCTGTTTCCTGTAATAGGAACAATTTATTATTATAAATGTAAATAGATGATTATATTCATGTTTGATTTACACTCATGAAGTTCTGTTTATGCATTCATCTTATAAAACAAATAATCATATATCTTCACTGACGTCGAGTAATTTTGAATTTGTATTCTATGAAGTCTTAATTCACTTTGCATAGAAACGCTCTGTGTAGACGGTAAATCACAATTCAAAGCACAGTGTCAATGCCGACGATAGAATTTCTCGAACTGCGGCTTTATTTGATTTAAGATAAACATATTTTAGCTTGAATTTCGTGCGCCTGTCTCCTGTGAAATACCAACAGGAACACAAATGTTTCGTAAACTTTAGCTTAAATAAGCAAATAATTTTAATAATGTGTATTATTCTGGTGTTTTCGTTTGTTGTAAGATATTAATTTGAGTCATTTTAAATATATGTGTTACAAATATTTCGATGTGTTTACTTTATAAGCAGCTTGTAACGCCTGTTTTAAATTGTCAATCAGGTCTGTTTAAAATTAATTTCGTTCTGAGCATCCAGAAATATATATAAAACAGAATTTGCAGACCTATGAAACAGCTAAAGTCACTAAAGACTCAAAAAGGTTGGTGGCATATCATCTTGCAGAAAATGAATGTTAAAATATTTGGAATATTTTTCATTTTTTGTAGAAAAATAATTATTTGTATGATAGGCTATTTAAGATGAACACAGATTAATGATATGTAGTAGACAGAACCGAAGGTTCTCATTACTTAAAACATAATTGTAGTTTTTTGTAATAATATTTAATTGTACTTCAAAACTTAAAAAAGAGCTATAAACACGCAAATTTCACTGTGTAAAATATATACGAAGAGCAAAACGTTTTGGAAGACATCAATAAAATCTTTTGAAAAATTGAGAAACAAACATGCAAAACTAAGTAATGAGAATTTGTGTTATTAAAATGATATGTTTTTTATAACTGCCTGGTAATTGCGCTGTAATCAACCATCCTGCGTGTAAAATTAAACATTTTAACTTTTAAATTTAACTTCTAATTTACATGAAATGTTTTACTCACTGTATACATTCAAACGTAAAATTCGAAATAATTTAGGAATGAAATAGTAAGAAAATATTATATTGGCATAAATTTTATTTTTTAGGTTCAAATGAAGAAAGGAATGAAGAGAAAATCGGAAAACTGTTGTAATAGGAAATGAAGAGAAAAACTGTTGTAATAGGATAAATATTAAAAGTTTATTACTTGGAAAATTGAAATTAATCTATGGAAAATAAAACTTAGTAGAAGTATTAAATTGCATTTTAATTAAAAGTAATAATAAAATTACGAAAAAACAAAAATTGAGAGAAAATTAACTGTTGTTGATGCCATGGAAGAAACCTGACTCTATAGCTTGGCTATATATGTATATGTAAATGCATATTTATACATATATTAAATTTGAAAAGTAATAAATTAATATAAATCTATAAATAAATAACGCTCTGAAAGCAGCATTAAATTTAAGGTTAATTAGAAGAAAAACTAAAAAATTAAATAATATTATCTTTTAGATAATTTACTAATTTCATTATTATATTTCGTCTCACTAAATTGTTTATTTGACGTCTGAGAAGAAGACTGTAATTAAATTTCTTATGGCAAAACCACTGAAGAAATAACGAAAAATTTGACACCATCGCATCATTTTCATTTATATTCTGACAATTAAGCTCAGACTCAAATTACACAACTCAATCTTCAAGCAGCTGATGGACCGGATATAAATTTTGAATATTTATCAAAACATGCGTAAACAATAATAATTAAGTACCATGGCGGAATATGGATTGTCTGTCTAAGGAGGGATACCTTCGCGAAGTTTTTTAAGGAAAACTGGTTACTATAAATTTACATGAGGCAAATCGCGAAGACGTTTATGCAGCCAATCCGTTCGCCGAGATTCGAACTCTGAACTACTTGTGTTTAACGACTTTACCACTCTGCCGCTGGTGGACAACGGGAAAATATCAGTGCACAGTTTATTGCTGCTCTATTTGTAGTTGCCGAATATGAGTGTTGGTTTTAGAGAAATATTGCTACATTTATACATCCAATAAAACCCCTATCTTTTTGTAAGATTACAAAAGAATTATGGGCACCATTGTAACCGAATTTGTCACCCATAAAATTTATTTTTGTGGTGCCTGTGAATTATTTGTGTATACCTTAAAGGAGAAGTTCAACAAGTAATTCGCATACACTTGAGGATCTAATGAGAATATTACAACAGCCTTAAAAATAATGTATAGACACATGCTTTGATATAATGTATAGACAGACAAAGTGGCTTAAAACATGGTAAAAAAACTCGGCCATGTATTACTGAACAGAGCTACCATTTTGTGAATAATTTATTATGAGATATTTCCATGTATCATTTGTACATTATAATGCAATAAGATTTAATAATAAGTATTGGATGCATTGTAATTTGAGCATTAAACTTGTTTAATAAGTGCGTGATCATCATGTATGTTTATGTAAATTACAGACATTAAACGATATTGAGGTACAACGACGCGTATCAGTTTGGATATTACGCATTGAAAGTAATATACCATAACATTCCTCAATAAAAATATATTTTCAAATATTCAAAAATTTAAAAGTATCAAATACAATTTCAGAAAGCTCACGGAAAATATCATCATAACTGAAAATGCATTTTCAAAAACGTTATTAAGCTGCCTTTCAACCATTCGCATTTTGCGTTATCTTCTGATTATTTCTGACAATAATTTCAACTGTACAATAACTACAGACTTCTATAACTAATTCTACAGGCATACTGAGAATGTTTATTTGGCATGCTGTAGAGCTTCCATTTCCTGGAAGAAAATGCATTTTGTCGATTGTAATAAAGTGAAGAATATATTGAGAGGGCTTAAGTTGATAGTATTTACGAAACTTCAGAGAATATTTCCAAGATTAAGTTCTTCAATATCACATTCTCTTATTAGGAATAAAAGCAGAGACCAGCAGTCTAGACTTCACAAAAACAGATACGTTCACTGGCCAAGTTACTCGAAACTTTTTCAAATCCTTCTGCAAGCAAATTCTAGTGCCATCGAAGATATGGAAGGAAAAAATTAAAATTAAACCACATTTTGAGGTACTTTTTCTGAACACTCACACAAAGTATTTGATCTTAGATTGAAAGAAAACAGGTAACTTGTAAATTAAACAGATAAAAACAGATAAACTTTAAAAGTAATGGAGATGAAAGAATTGGAATGTAGTCTATAGTAAATCAAAGGAAAGAACTTTTTGATGACCTCAGTATTACAAGATGAATTGTATTCTTCATTCCCTTTAGCTAAAAGCTTCTTATAATGCAAGAACTTCCAATAACTCTTTGGAATGCTAATTCTGATATCTATGGGTATATTTAAGGCATCTTTAGCAAAAAAATCAGCTCTTTCATTTCATCCATGATGAGAATGCACATAACCAAAACGGATATCAGTTCCCCTATTTCTAAGCGAACTGACAATTAATAGGGTTTCGATTGTTAATTTGTCTGTGCTGATAATATTGTTTCAAAAGTGAAGAGAAGAAAGAGAATCAGAACAAATAAGGTGCCTTGAAGGTGCTGTCACATTATCCTCGATCCATTTGAAGCCAAGATAAATACACAGGAGTTCTGCTTGAAAACCTGTGCATTTATTCCAAATAAAGTGTTTAAAATAACAAACCTTAGAATGGCCTTCAAAGAGAACAAATGCAAAGCCAACCTTGTTGTTCATTTTGCTGCCATCTGTAAAGAAAACCATATAAAAACTCCTGCCATTTGTTTAAGATTCTTACTTTTAAAAATCAAGAAATTTGTAGCCATCCTTCCTGCGTTTTATAAAATAGGCCTAAAACGTATCTTTCAGTACTTTATAAAATAAGTTAAAAGAACATTTTTAAATGCTAGAAAATTATCAATTAAATGACCAATTTACACATAGTGTTCTTTATATAATCATAGTAATATTTTTGGAATCAGGAACTTTTTTTGTTGAAAAATTGTCATTTTTTTCATACGTTCAGCATCCAAGTTGATTGCAGGTTGCTTGATCTAATAGTAAAATTATTTATTATCTTGAAGTCTTTACATTAGATTTTAATACGTCACAGGAGGAGAAATTAATCTTTCATTCCAAGCTGTTGTTGATCTTCAGTTAGATTTTATGTCCTGTGAAATTATCCAAAATTATTTTTCATTTGATGGATTATATCTCCGAATTGCTCAATTATGTCTTCTAAATCGTATATTTACCTCAAAGTTTATTAGGTTCAGCAAATGATTTTAATTCTATTTTGTTTTCTTCGCTACATCGTTATTTTCTTTATTATTATGATTTATCTGTATTTACTCGCCTCTTTAAGCTCAGGTTTTTGACGAAATAGCTTGGGTTCTTTTTGCTTTCTTTCGAAATAAGAAACTTTTTTCGAAATATGCGCTAAGTTAACATTTTTATAAAACTAACTCAAAGCTAAGATTGTCACTAAAACACTTTTTCCATGAAACGATATCTACACTGAAAACAAAAAACATTCATATATTTTAAAATTGAGTGAATTAAGCCGTAAATTTAATAGGTATTATATTTCGAGTTTGGATCTTATTCATTTTCTGGCCTTTCGGTATGCTCTACCAATCAAAAACAGCAAACCAGAGAAGAAGATAATTTTCCCTAACACTGCGAAATGTAAAGAAACGTATTATGCATGCAGAACTTTATATAATTTTATAAAGTACCATTTCAGATAATCATCAATCAAATCAACTCTTTTTCTCGAAAAAGATTTCGCGAAGCAACCATCGCTTTACTCCAATGTTTCCCAGCAATAAGATCGCTTGAATTCACCCTTACAGAATACCACGTAAAAAAGGTTTTTATTAATAAGCTATACCCAATTGACACCGAAGTCGGCATACTGATGCATGGATTTTTTTCTTTGGTCACCTAATCATCAAGGTTCAACCATGACAAAAGAATTGGCTCACGACAATCCAGTTTTAAACCTTCAGCGTTGCGGATTTTATTTTCAATAAATTTTTTCAATCAAGGTTTTACTGTACTTTGTGTGTGTCGTTAATTTTGTTTCAATTTTATGGATCTCATTTTTAATATGTTTTTAATAAAGATTAACACTGAATGAAAATTTGTTTGTAACAAATGTTTTCAGCTTAACGCGTAATGAACTCCGTTTTCTTGACGAAGCAATGAATAAGGTTTACTAAGAATTTATTGAAAATTAATACGTTCTAGGGCAACTGAGTGAAAATTAATAAGTTCTAGGGCAACTGTTGTCGGGCTAATGAGTTTTAGGGCAATCGAGGGTCGGGCTGTCAAACTACACCCGAATTAGCAAGAAGCATTTAAATATTTCAATAAAAGACCGCTGGTACATGAATTCACCGATTTTTGCCAAAAAATACAAGGTCTATGGACCGTATGAGATAAATACTATTTTCTTCCTTCTTTTCCTTCTTAGGGGATCCGATTTATCGTCCCTTGTCGGAATATATATCCTGAAAATTGCGAAAATCCCTTTCTGACAGTCTTTTGATGGAGAATCAAACTTGGTGTAATGTTTAATAAATATGACAGTGTGCCAGGGAATATAAATTTCGAAGATTTATTTAATTACAATTTTTATATTATTTATCTTTTAAATGTTATACCACTTTCACAAAAATCTTTGAATTGGGAAATAAATTTTAAACCTTGCAAATTGCAATCGAAACAGTTCCTTCAAACAAAAGATAAGCTGCTACGTAAAAAGGCGAAGTAAGTCGGTCTACCATTATGCACGTGATCCATTTTTCCAGCTGAAATTAACGTACTGTAGACGAAGAGCTGCGGTGATAATAGTTCTTCGAAAAAAGCAAATAAAATAAGTATGAAACAGACAAAGATGAATTAGTGCCATCGAGTCGATATGTTATATACGTCACAGATTCTTCTTTTAATGGAAATTACTAGAAATAGTGTTTTTAAGAAATGAGAAATTAGCGAGGTTTTCAGCAACAGGAAAATTCATGTCTAGATTTTAAATAGTAATAAAAACTTTCAGAACTGATTTATTTTAAAACCAGTTATTGCGTTCAGATTGTAATATAACTCACTGTATTGTAATTTCGTTTTTATTTAATTTTTCTTCTGAAGAAATGTCTGATTTACCATATTCTCAAATTCTGAAATATAACCCAAACTGCAGTATTCCTGATAGGGAGAAATTAATTTCACTTCTATGCCTTAAACTGATGTTTCTTATTTTGTTTTTCAAACGGAGACTAGTTTTATATTCTGCGGACCACCTTACTTTTGCCCTCCTAGAAGGTAATTTTCTAGCATATGTTACGTTTAATATACTAATCGTTTCAAAACAAAATTATTTAAAATCCATTTAGACTAATACTCGTATTAAGCGATTTAATTAACAACCGTTTTTAATCATTTAAACCTATTAAAGCTTGAATAATCTTAATCCTAAAAATTAATGTTATTATTCCCATTAAGGAAATGCATAAGCCTGCCGATTTTTTTGCTCAGTTGTAAGGCAAATTAAATTATACATTTTAAAGCCGGTTCACTATATTCCGTTTCTAGTTCATTGTATTCTGTTATCATGGGTAATTAAGTCCAGATTGACAGACGTTGCTGTTATATTAGTGCCTTTGAAAAACACCAAATATAAACTAGAGCTTTTAATGGTTAGTACATTAAACCATGTGTTGTGATTATTAATTTAAATACCCGAACAACCCAATGATAACTGGTATGTATCATGTATAAGCTTACCAGGTAATAAAATAAAACATCATACTAAATTATTAAGTGAAACAGACTTTTATTTTACTATTAAAATTAATTTAAACTATTAGCATTACTCCTAAGAGTCAAAAATAAATAGTGTACATTTTAGCATAATAATATTATAATCAATAACATCTTGAATTACAAATGAAAATTAATTGCTTATGATCTCATCGCACTTATAATCACATAACTTTGTATTTCTCAATATTAATCAGAATTTACTAGAATACAATTATATATTATATTATTATACACTAGTATAAACTTAAATCTCACGACACTTTCAGCAAAAGAAAAAATATTTTTGATTGTAAATTTCAAGAACAACTATAAGCTAATTGAATAAATATGAATTTATACCTTTCTAACTTGATTTTTAAATGAATTATTTACTTGAATTAAATTTATTGATTCATCAAATCATTAAGAAGAAAGCACTTATCTTGCAACCAAGCTGGTGGCATCATTATAAAGAACCCAAGGAAGCTCAAATTTTGTCATCAGAAGGCAGGGGATCTTTTCGGCGCGGGCAAAAGCAGATGCAGACAGGTCAGCTGGCAAAACTTCGAAATTCACTAAAGATGCTGGTGGCCCCCTTCTGCAATGTCTACAGCTCCACGAACATGGGCGCGACAGAAGATGAACCAGGCGACATCTGAGTTGAATCCTCGAGGAAATAAACGGCTAGGCGAAGGTCTTGATGAATCAGCTAGATGCAGTGGACTACAGCAGCACCAAGTCGAAGGTGAACCACGCCTCCACGATAAAGAAGCACATTCTTAAATGATGGCACAGTAGTACAATAAAACTTCCTTCGAGTATCTAGTTAACTACGTCGATGGGTTTACATCCACATCTCGAGGGAACCATATTTATGCCCCTCTCTGCTATTCCGCAGCATATCATTCACAGAAGGAAAAGATATCGCAAGAGCGAGTATGAAATTGCTCTTCGACTTCGAATCTGCACCTCCACTATAATACCAGGAATGATGCCAATGCCAATGATTTTGTATTACGGAGTGTCTATGGTTCAAAACCATTTACCCCTCATCAGAATTAAATAAAGTGAGCAGAAATAGGAAAAATGCATAAGTTAATTTACTTGATTCACACTAGAGGAAGCCACTTACACTCGAGAAAGTTTAGGGATATAGTAAAACGTTAAGGTTAATAATATGAAATATTAGATTTTATATACTTTTCTTGTAGTTTTTATATACAATACAGACACTAAAGAAAAAAGCGGATAGGAAATATTTTAACGATTAATAGACTCATTGGCATGTGACGCAGAATATTAGTGCAAATAATAACAGGATATACGCGAGAAAATATTCAGAGGTAGAAATAAATTCTGCGGGAAAATGTGATTCTTAAAATAACAGATTGATAAAAATGCAAAAGGCCGCTTTTCAGATGGATGGAAGCAATTTCAGCATGAAATGGTAAACAAAATGGCAATCAATGGAGTTTGACAGAAGACGTCCTACTTTCATGGTGTCTGGGCTGGAACTGGAGCGGGAGGTTTAGTTCAGTTCAGTTAATTGGCAAGAGTAGCATTGAGCAGGACTCTGCTATAACTAGTTGTCTTGGGTGTATGCCCTTAGGCGTTGACAAATTTAATAATTAATGCGGCAACCGCCCCGCCGTCACTGGGAAGCTGGAGCAAGTACTTTAAGTGCGTGAAATGAAAAATTGAAACATCTGGAAAGCCGTTCGAGCTGGTGATTACTTGATTTGTAGATGAATAGCAGGTATCCGCCTTGTGGGCTGAGCTACCGAAGTTTGCATTTTTGTGAAATTTAATTTGAGCAAAACTATAAGCATAATCTGGTATTAATTTAATAGTTTCTGGCACTGGGTTATCTAACAGTAGATGGGATGGCACGTAAGAGAATTGAGTATTAGAATTTCTAAGACAGGTTAGTTTCATTCTACTGATGACTGGCCGTTGGGCTAGTAATCCTGCTCAGTACTAGAGGAACCGCAGGTTCGGACACTTGGTACATGTGCCTGGTCGAGTGACCAGTGATACGAAGCTACCATCCGTGGAATTACGACTGAACGCCTCTAAGTCAGAATCCCACCTAATGAGTGCAACGATACCGCTTGCGCCTTGTGCGTCGGTGGACTATTTTAGCTGGAGCGTACATCTGTCCCGTACGGGTCAGACTGCTCTGGCGAAAAGGCCTATTCGACTCGGAGCAATTAAGGGGCCGCTGCGACTTTGTGGTCCCCGCTTCTAAATCCATACCGTGAGGTGTGACGTATAGTACACGAAATTTTCGCCAAGTTCTTCTGAAATCAAAGAATAACGCAATCTATTTTGCGATTGCGTCTCACATGATAGGGATCTTATACGTGGGGCGTGTCTTCTCTTCTTAGCTGGTGGAAAGATTTTATACTCCCGACCAATGATAGACCGAGGACGCTTCTGTGAACTACGAAGCCCAGGATCGTAGGCAGACAGTTGTTGAAGTACACGGTTATAAATCTGTTCAATTTTGAGGAATAAATTTTGACTAAGTTTTTTAATAACAACGTCAATGGGTTTATTATTGAGGTCCGAAGGAAACACATCTGAACGGACGTACCATTTAGGAGTGCATTTAGGGTCACACGTAAGGTGTTACTTTGAAAAGATTGAAGTCTTTTCATATGAGTTTTTGGAGCAGTGCCCAGTTGGTGCACGCGTACAACATATAAGGTCTTAAGATAGATTGTATAGAGAAGAGCTTTGTTTTCAATTGACAGTTGGCTGTTACGAGCTAAAAGTGGGTAAAGTTGGGCTCTAGAACCCTTTGCTTTTTTGATAATATTATCAATTTTAAAGGGCCAGCACAATTTAGAATCAAGTATAACACCAAGATACTTGTACGAGTTGAACCAGAGAACATAATCGTTGAAAAACTTTAAATTGATGATAGGGTACGGGATTGGGGATCGTTTAAAAGTCATGGCAGCACATTTAGCGACATTAATTTTTATTTTACAGGTAACGAGCCAGTGCTCAAGGCTTGAGAGGTAACTCTGAATATTATGAACCAATCTATCCAGCCGTTTGTGTTTTGCTAGGATAGCTGTGTCATCCGCGTAAAGACCTAGAGTGACACTAGGACATTTTGGTATGGTATTAATAAATAAATTGAACAAAGTGGGTCCTAAAAGACTCCCTTGAGCTACTTCACTGGGGATTCGATGGGGTGCCGAAATGATAGAATTAACTCGTACTGAGAAAGATCTTTTAGTGAGATACGAGCTAATTATGTGAATTAAATGAGGCCAAAGACCAAATCGCATGAGCTGGATAATAATACCTATATGCCAAGTCCTATCAAATGCTTTGGCGACGCCAAGAAAAAGTACGCCTATAAGCATTTTGCTACGGAACTCTTCATGAATGAACTCCACTGTCCTCAGCAGCTGCTGCGTGGTGCAGTGTTTTGCTCGGAAACCAAATGGTTCGTCAAAATAAGGACTTTATGGGCCCGGAGAAAATCATTCAAGTTTTTAAGTAGCACAAATTCGTAAATCTTAGATAACGAAGATAGGTGGCTGATAGGTCTATAATTTTCAGGATTTGAAATGCACTGGCCAGAATCTAGAAAATGCACTATAAGTGCGCTTTTCCAGCTTTGAGGGAAATAACAATGGTATCGGTATCGGTATCTCTATCTGGTAAAGCGGCGTATAGCAAGATTTTGCTTTTACTGTTGCATTGGATTTTATTTGCCTTTAGGCTTTGGTTTCAAAAGTTGTAAGGCGGAATCCAAATAACAATGCATGATCATATAATTTATAAGCATTACTAGGAAAAGTAGATAACTGGTGGGAAATATTCAATCATGCGATTAGAAATAGAGTTCAATCCTGGAGCCTTTTTAGGTTTGAGTTTAGCGATATATTTGCTAGACTTATAGTTGTGTACTGTAAGTCTTCCTTAAAAGGGGAGGAAAGGAAACGTTCAACATCCTGTTGAAAAGAGTTTGCAGTGTTACCAAATACTCCACCATTATGTGGTGTGAATTGACTTTGGAGACTATCAGAAATTAGTTCGGCTTTCTCTTTGTCTGCATGAGCCATCACTGCGTCTTTTTCTAACGATGGGATGTGAATTTTGTGTTTGCGTAGAGTAGCTATTGCACGCCAAAGACTGTTATCATTGGTCGTTACGGACTGAATGTAATCAGAGTATTGTGATTGGAAGAATTGGTCACATGACACTTTGACTTCGTTCTGGAGGGTATGAAGTTGTAATTTTTAAGCCAGGACTCCTAAATCTTTGCCAAAGTCTTCGAACCTTATTCTTTTCACAAATTTTGTTTTTAATTTCTACGGGAAGTTTACAAAAATTGGGTCTGAGGGTGGGTTTGGATACCTCTTTAAAGGTATCTGTAAGGGTTGTCGATAAGTGATCAACTGCTTCGTCGTTGTCATAGTTGAACTTAATTTCAAGGGAAGTCAAGGTTTTACTATTGAGTTTAAATCTGAAATTGTCCCAATTCGCAGAGACAACTGCTGCAGAATTTTGATTAAAAGTAGGACAATTAAAGTCGATGATCACGCGATTGTGATCTGAAGATAAACAACTTTCTACACTCACTTGATAGTGAAAAGGAATGTTCCGAAAAAGAGCCAGATTAAGAATAGAAGGCGTTCTCCTTGCATCATATCGAGTAGGGGAGTCCGGCGCAATAATTTTAATTTGACCGCACTGATCCCATTTTAGGAGGCCGCGCCCAGCAAGGATGGATCTTGTACAACGCCAATACTGGTGATAACAATTTAAGTCCCCAGCAATAACCATATTATTCGATATTTTGAGCAGTTTATTAAAATCCTCCACCGGTAGCTTTCCTCCTAGGGGAACATAAGCAGAGATCAAAATAAGGCAGGGTGAATTTTGAATAAAAATTTCAATGATCGTCACCTCGAGTTTGCTCAGACTCGGTGTGTCATTCCTTTTATGAGGAATATTATTTTTAATAAAAATACAAGTGCACCATGAAGTCTATCACGAATATCAGTAGCTTGCCTGTCATTTTTATACATAGCATAGTTTGCAAGCGTGATATCTCTTCTTGGTTGGAGTTTGGTCTCTTGGACAAAAATAATGTCAAAGCCCTTCTCTTCAACATATTCTGTAAACTCATTTACTGGAAATGCCGTTCGCATTCGAGGTGCATACTTGTAATTTATTCAATCTTTTCAAAGTACTGAATTTTAATGATTGGGGGAATAAGAAAATTGGAGAGTAGCATAACTTTCAAAAATATAGTAGGTGGCCTCATCACCAGATCGAGCCACTGTGAGCTGAGGCAAAGCGTTTTTGAACGCTAAGAGAAGTTTGTTCTGGTCAATACCACGTTGGTTAGAAATTTGAATGATTGCCAAAAGGATGTCGGCACAATTTAGTGTCGAATTGACTCCTTGGGGGACCGAAAAATTTTGAATAGTTGGGAAAGCAACCTGTTCCATACCCTTAAGAATAGTGGCATAAGAAATTACAGGGCGAGTAATATTTGCACTGGGTATAGTTGCAGCCCGTCGTGTAACCTGACTATATTTTGTGGTATTGTAAGGGGAATGATTAACGGAGAGGTTGGATGGGAAATTGGATTTTGTAGAGGCATTCTTGGATTCAGGCAAACATGGAGACAATGGCGCCAGTTCGCCGCATGATCTCCAAGGAAGTTGGCACACTTATTTGGTTGTTCAACGGATTCAGGACAGTCACGAACTTAATGAGGACCAGCGCATCTTACACATTTCTGCGGCAGAGAGCATACTTGGGAACTATATAAGAAGCTTTGACAACGCCAGTATTGGGAAGGTCCTTTACGTCCTTTGAAATGTTCAAAAGACACTTCAGTTCCAAGGATGTCTGTAACATTGTATATTTCTTCAGCTTTGAGGCTATTGTAGATTTGGATGTAGAATAGAGCTATAGGCATTTTAGTTTTCCATCTTATTAGCTGTAATATTTTGTGAATCTTGAATGCAATTGCCGTGATCGCAGCCTGCACAACGTTAATCGGAGTGTTGGAGGGTGAACCTCTAACGATAACTTTAAGGGGTCGCTCCGCTTAAGGAGTGTGAGATTTAAATGGGATTGAATGTTCGTTTAAAAATCTAACAAAAGATCGGTAATGTGTGTCAGAATCAGTTGTTAAGCGTAAAAATTTAATCTCTTGTTTAGACTCAATTGAGGGGGCGTATCTACGGAGCTGTTTTAAAAGGAAGTACCAGTCAGCTCTTGGCTTAATGAAGACTAGGGGTGGAGCCTGCATTTTTGGTGTGGGATTGGTGGCCGGCTGCGGGGGGATGGTTTTATTAATTTCATTGAATTATCAATATTTTCAAACTGATTAGCAGTGCTAGTAGAAGGAATTGAACTATTACTGTTAGGTTTTATAGTTGATTTCTTAGCAATTAAATGTTTGGGTGGGATTTGAAATCCGTCAGAATTTAGAGGTCTGCTGCTTTTTCTAAGGTCAGATTTTTGAGTTTTTTTATTAGGGCTAGGAGGAGGTGACACAGGACACCGTTGAGTAGAACTTTTAGTAGGTTCGTTTGCTGGTTTTTTAACAGATTTTAGGAATTCTGCTTCTGTGGCTGGTAGGATGAATAAATTTACTTCAAGGCTTGTACAGACTTAGACAAGGAATTTTAAATGCTCTCACCCTCTTGGTAATGTGCTTGAGCATCGCTTCTTTGCTTGGGTTGTCCTGATGTCTGAGGGTCTGGATTTGGAAAAGTAGATCAGTATGACGATTCTTTAAAGCGTAGATTTGGAGTGCATTTTTATAGAAAGCAGTAGGAGATGGAGGTGTACGAGCAGTCGAGTCCATAGAATTATCCGTGTTAACATGCAGAGGTAGGTGGGAGTTGATCGTAGTTAGTCGAGTGCCTGATGGCGGAGCCGCATTCGAGTTCGAGCATTCGTTGCCGCTGAGTTCAGAGCTCTTGAGCATACGTGCATCTCGTTCGGCGTTCATGACGCGAATTGAGAATCAAGCGAGTTCAGGAGCATTTAAGAAGACGAAAAATCGCGTGCACCGGCTTTTTGTTAAAACGTTTTGGTTACAAACTTTTACCAACGGCGCCGAAACCCTCTCAAAGGGGTGACAATTCCTGACAAATACATTCCGATTTAAGCTAATTAATAAAACAGAATAAAATTCTTACTTTTCAAAGCGTTAGTTCAACACCTTTCCTTAATATCGCCAGAAACATCGCCATAAACTCGCCAAATAAAAACACCTGCTGATAGTAACCCTAAAACTCTGCCGGAAGCACAAAGTGACCTTCACTATAAATCACCGCAAAAGCAGCTTAAAAATGAGAAGATAGCAATCATATGATATCCTAGGAAAGCTACAAAATTTTGTTAATTAAATATTTGTTAATTATTTATTATTAATGTTAATTATTACAAACTAGTTAAGCTATCAACTTGAACATAATTTTAAATTAAAGTGCAAATATTTCTGTTTCTTCTGGTACAAGTTATAATTATATAAACTCAAATTAAGTATTTTAAAATTCAGATTACAACATGAAAAACACACCCATTTCCATTGTCTGTAGCCAAGCGCGTTCCGAAAACGAAAGTAGTCAACTTACTATCTTAAGTACAAAACTCTAATTAAAGGTAAACCAAATTAACGCAGAAATTAAATGAAATACACATTGTATAGCATAATTTAGAATATAAATGAATGAATGAATTAGCTTAATTTCGTTACACAACACTGCTTTGAACAATTTCCATAGCGATGCATATTCAACTTTCAGTGTAGTATAAATGCTTTTACAACCATTCACTTTTCAACTTCAATGCACTAATTAGATACATGAAACTAGGCTAAAATCGAATTTGCCCAGGTGTAGGATAATATAAGCATTCTGAGCACAATTCGAATAAATGAAACTTTGTTCGGTAGATTGGGTTAATTAGATAGTTTTTCAGCTTATGATCTTTCGAGATGCGGTAGTTTATCACAGGGGAATTTTAGTAATAATAATTTACGCAAATTAAGTTGATGATTACGTTATTGAATTAAAAATTTATTCCCCAACAATGTTTGCACTTCTCAAGGTATTTTCTTTTCAGATAGATTCTAATATTCGAAGAATCGTTGCTTGTTTCAAAAAGGGCAAATAAAAACAATGCCTTCTCAGGCGTATTATATCTATCCTTTCTTTAAAAGCATAGTTATTAAATCTTCAAAAACTGTATCATTTCTTTGTTAAATGAGAATTTGTTTTCAAAGCTTCTGGGACTACAGAATAAATGGAAATGAAACAAAAAGTTGAAGTGCCTAAAAGCACATAAGACAGTTTTTATATTTTTCTTTTGTTTCAAAAATTAAGATGTAAGTCTTAAAAAGAAGTCTTCTCATATTTGAGAAAAATGGCGGAAGCAACTTTAAAGTATTTATTCCTTAGAAATTAAACTTTAACAAAGGCAGAGGAAGTTTCAAAAACCTTATATATTTTTTTCTATTTCTTTTGTGTACTTTCTTTTCTTTCGCGTGCTTTAAAATTTTTTGAAATACATGCGTCTGTTATCCACATCTCTACTTATGATGTCCAATTATCTGAGCACACGGATAGTACTTGAACTGATTTTTGAAATATTATTTTAATAATTATGTATATTATTCCTTACAGTTAAAAGGGTACGTTATGGATTATTTAGAAGAAAAGAGAAGAACATACCACAAATTTCATTTTCAATTCTGTTTTTTATGTTACGATGTGTTTCTATAGTTAGTAATAATCTTTATGTTAGGATACTAAAATCAGTAAAAAATGTAAATTTTATAATAATATAATTTGCTTCTAGAGTTAGTAACGACCGAGTTCTAAAATTCGAGTAAAGTTTACCAGGTATTTATCGAAGTTTACCCGATGAGGTTTACCAGATGCGGTTTACTGGTTAAATCTATAAGTGCTCACTATGCTTCCAAGCCTGATTTATTACTTGTCAAGAGGTAAAACGCAATGCTTCGTATCCTAAAAAACTTCGAGCAGTCGCAAGCATTACATCAATATTATTTCTTTCCAGTTTTCGTCGTATTCTAGAATTTTCTGCATCACTAGTTGTCAAGCCTGGACATAAGAAAGTGAAAATAAGCCTGGATAAGAATGTATAGGTTAGTTAATAT
>KK116536.1:594681-614499 GCA_000611955.2 Stegodyphus mimosarum | reverse complement strand
AGAGAGAGAGAGAGAGATACATAGATAAAAAGTAACCAGTTCCACAAAGACGACAAAGAAATGAAATTCAAACCCAGTAAATTCCAAAATTGTCTATAAATATGAAAAATTAACCAAAATCAGAAGAACTAAGAAATGTAAAATGCTAAAACTTTAAAACATGCAACAAAACACAATAAATAAAACAAATACATACAAAAGAAACAAATACATGCACAGAAGCGTGCTTCTTCGTTCCAATAAGTAAGTTTTAAATTCACGTTTTAATTAATTTAGTATTTTTGTATTACTGATTAATTTCAATTTTAAATGCAGTAAAAAGTATCTAATTAATTTTTGCTTACGTTGCTTTTCCTACACTGCGTCGGGGAGGAATTCAGAATTTTCGGGCGAACTGTTACAATTAAACAATTTAGAACGTTTCATTAGCTAAATTCTGAATAGCAGAAACGGAGTGGTTTTCAAAGAGGGGGGGGCGGTTAAGTGAGCCTAATTGTACCTACGTTTGATAATGTTACACCATATTTGATTGCTTTCCTCTTATTTTTTGTAGTTTTTATATTTTTTGTGGTTTCAGTATTTAACATTTCTTTAATTTCTTTGATTTTGGGTAATTTGACATATTTATAAGGAATTTTAAAATTTACTGGTTTTGAATTTCACTTCTTTTGCGTCGATATAGTATCCTTTCTAAATTTCTTATTTTTTGTCTATACTGATTAATTTTCAGCAGTATATTACGCAGAAATAACTTGGAATAGTTTTGTTTTAAATAAAAAATTGCGATTCTGTGGTACATATATATATTAAACTTGTGGTGACCTCGCAATTCCTTCTCTGTGTTCTGAAAATTGTAATAACTACTGGACTGCGTCATTTCTAGACCAGTCCATCTGTAACTACTGGTTAGGAACCTAAACTTACAATTTCCAGATTTGAAACCTTTCTAACCTAAAACAAAACATTCTCTTGCTGAGCCTCCACACTGAATAATTGCACACTTTTAGCTTCATCTCTCCTGCAGTCAAGATTCTGCTTCGCTCCGTTTGGTTTGTCGTGCTGCTAACTCTACATTATCTAAAATGTGGTATTCTATATAAAATTGTGGGGTATGGGTATGTCTTGCGCCCATGATCATGCGTGATGAAAAATATATGTTTTTGATAATTATTCAATTCGTCCACGTCTGCTTACAAGTCTCTCTTTCGAGTCTCAGTTTTCTAACTACGTAGTAAAGTCTCCCCAAGATTCTTAGGTTATGGTCAGTTTGTTGCAGCTTGCTCTAAGTCATCTTTTTACATATATATATATATATATATATATACGTGTGCACTAAAATACATATTGTTGTACATTTTCATAAATATTTAAATTCATATGAATGACTTGTTGTTTTTATGCATTGTAATATTTTATGTTGTTTATTTAGTTACTTTTTTGTACTTCTAGAATAAACTTTTAGCGTTTATTGTTTTTAATTAAATTTGTGGCCATATGTTTCGGGTATAAATGTTTATTTCTTATACTGAATTTTAGATCGTTCAGTTCTGAGTCCAAAAATGTTTATATTTGTAAAAAGAGCTCAAGTTGCATTGAAGTCAGCAAATGCGTTTTGACGAAAATTACTGACTTTCTAGACTTTCATTTGGAAAATCGCATTTCTGAAGCTTCAGAAGCGATATTTCTGAAATTTTACAGAAAGTCTCCATGTTGGTGAGAAAGTTCCAAATGTGGCAAAGAGGATGAATACGGTCAGTCTACGCATGTCTGCCCGTACCTGACATCCTAGTTGAGCTCTTTTTGTAATTTAAACGATAGTAGAATTGAAAGATCTACAATTTTATATAAGAAATAAAAACTTACATGCAAAAAAATACGGTCGCACATTTAATTCCAAATGAAACAAAATCTGAAGCTTTTATCTTATAAGCAATAAGTAAGTAAACTAAACAAAATAATTCACAATATTACAACAAAGAATCAACATAGCAATCATATCGCTGTAAATATATACAAAAGTGTCCAATAATATGCACCAAACACGTTATTGTATAACATTCACGAGCAACACATTTTACTGATTTTGAGAAATGATAAATGCATCTAAAAGCTTTTATAAAAAAATTGAACATCATTCCCTAAAATTATTCACTTTATTTCAAGAAGTTTTCTAATTGGAAACTCATACTTTTGGGGATATAAAACATTGAATGATATATTAAATTCGGTTAGAACAGTCTAACTCTGAAACCAAATAAAATCCTGGTGATGATTTGAGGAGATGTGAATAGTATGCCCACTGAATTATTCTTATTTTGTACCATGTAAATTTAACATGAGATCAGATCTGAGTCAAAACCTTCCATTAACAAAGTAAGAGAATGAAGCAAAGAAGATTCGCCTTTGCTTTCCCTTTCCTATTCGCTTACGGCACTTTAATCTACTTTATTTCCCAGAAGCCAGCAGACAAAGGAAGTTGTTACAAAATTATCTTCAGCCCTAGAGATCTCGGTCGGCTTTTGTCGACAAAGCAATCTTGTGTGGGAATGTTCTCAGGAGAGGAAATGTCTTTTCGTGACTTTCCTCCGAATCCCTCTAACTCCCACGGTCCCAAGAGTAGGGCTTTTCCAATACTGAGAGGCAGTGCTCTCACTGCCTATGGTTCTGTATAATTGCAGGATGGATTATATATGAGATAGAAGATTTCATTTCTGTGGATTTTATCTAAAAATGTTAGCTCCTGATTGTGAATTTTATACTGAAATTAGCTGATTCCAGTTTTGGCATTATGAATAACTAGATATTTTTAGAACTACGGAGTTTTTCCATTACTATAAATACTGCTATTTACTAATTATTCTCAGTGAAGAATGTAGAGAATGACTCTAATAAATAACTTTGTCGTCACATTTAAGGTAAATGTGAAGCACATTGTTCTGCACTTATTATTGCATTATTGTTACTTTTAAATTTAGCGTAAATTCCTATAAGATGTTAAAATAAAAAAGTCGATGTGTGGACCACATGACTTCCTTGCACAGAATATTAAGTTATAAGCATTTTTCCCGCTTTTCATTTAAACTTACTTCCTCGAATTTTATTAAATATATTTCTCATTCAATTAATTCAAGTTTTCACTTCGCGGCAAGGCAGAAATAGATAAAAATGTAAAATATTTTCATTAAAATTTGAAAGATATAAAAAACATAAAACACCGAATACAGGTAATACAATTAAACAACAATTTTTACATTTAAAATTGTAGTTTCTACGCAAAAGCAAGCAGTTCGGCCAGCAGGTAACAAGCAGATTCTTTGGTGCACAAAACTAAACGTTTCCATTTGGTCCCACTCAGCCAAAAGACACTGCACGGGCAGAAGGACTAATTCACTATTCTGCTCAAATGTAAACAAATATGGCAAAGCCATGGTTAGAAAAATCAGGCTTAGACCCACTTAAACAACTTTCAAATTGTTGCTAATTCTGCAACTAATGCATGCAGATTAACTAAAGTCATAAAAATCTTAACCGGGGGATAAGAAAAACATAATTCAATCATTTTGAAAGCAAAAAATGCAAAATTTACCAACGTATAAGAATAAAAATACTGAGCTCACTGAGCCGAGTAACAGAGTGGGTATATAAATATATACATACTTTTCGTGCTGCCGATTGCAATCAAAAAGGGAGGTGCACAACTACATATTATAGCATTCCCATATTTAAAATTTCAACGTTCCGAGGCTACCGTTTTTACATTATGTGAGATACATACATATATACGTACGTACAGACGTCACGAAAAAAATATCTTCTGAATCCATTTTAAATTAGTTTTATAATTCGTTTGGATAAAAGAGTCCTTTGTTCTGTCTTTACGTATAGATATCACGCAACAACATCGTTAAATTGCATTCGATAGCTGTCAAAATGGATATTTTAGTTGAAATATGGCAGCCGGAATTTTTCGTGATTATAATACTTCCCTTACTTTGCACAACAAAGTAAAACGTCTGTTTTCTCGAATGAATTTCAAGAGCAAAAAGTATTGCACTTCTGAGAAAATGCAAAATGTAATCTAATTTATGCATTTAGAGGGACTGAAAACTTTCACAATTACCTTTTAAGTTCCCATTTTACCTCAGTTTCATTTTTAATATTACGTAATTTAGTATGCGTAGAATTCAACAACAGTAATTTACTTTAAATTCGATTGCAGTTCAATGCAAGTTTTCAGTTACTAAAATAGCTAAAAACTTCACTGGAATTTAAAATGATTTTTAAGCGTACATTTTAAATATTAAATATGTTTGATAATTACGCATGTTGCTTTAATAAAAAAAAGAACAGATACACAGTTTTTTAATATTATTTAAATATACATGATTCATATATAAAACTCGATAAAGTATTTAATTAAAATCTATTTTATTTAATTCCTTCAAAGGAGCTATTATGCTAAATACATAAGACATCAGGCACATTCAGCGCCTGTAGTTAAGAAAAGTGTGTTCAGCTGTGTGCATTTTAAGATTTAAGAGTCTACTTATTTTAAAAGCGGGAGGAAGAAGGCAGATCTGATGACGTTGCGATAAGCTTCTTTAAATTCGGGTTATGTGTTTTGAGTTTTTATGCTGCACATAGTTCATAAGGGTGAAACTAAGGAAGGTTAGGTTAGGTTAGGTTATTCAATTATGGCAAAGCACACGAGGGCTATCTGCCTAAAGGAAGGGATGCCTTCGTGGAGGACTTTCTAAGGGAAACTGGCTCGTATACACATTACACATGGGGAAAACCACGAAAACGCCCATGCAGCCAGCCCGTTCGCGGGATTCGAACCTCGAACCGAACTACCAGTGTTAAGCGTCTTTACCGCTCGGCCGCTGGTGGGCGAAACTAAGGAAGATGTGATTAGTTAAGTAATCCCTACGGAAAGTGATAGCTCACGGCTGCATTTTCGATGTAGAGCTGAGATAACTGATAATAATTAACCCAACTTTCGCCTTTAAACATTACCGAAACTCTTACTTTAATTCGGACGAACACTAAAAGGGAAAAAAAGGACAGTTGTTCTGTATCTCCCGTTCTACTTGGGCCGATTGACGAAATTCAATTTGCGTTTCTCGTGTCTCTAAAGCGCGACATAGGATATCTATTAGATTTATATATATCATTGTTGTAATATAGGTATTTTGACACAAAACCGGACATTTTCTGATATGACATGCCAATGTTTTTCCATATTTTTATTCTGAGACTCAATTTTATTTAGAATGTAAAATTCAATTTTATTTAGGATTTGTGATTTATTTTTTGATTTCTATTCAATTTTATTTGGAATGTAAAACTGCCAAGTTTTGCAAAAATCGCACGAGTAGTTTTTAAAACATTAACTCTCAAAATTTTACCTCCCCAGTGTTTACTGAATTTGCTATATATTTGCTAATATCTCTTTTTTTATTAAACTTATTTAATTTTTCTTTTCCCATTTCGAAATTTAGGTTCATTCCAAATAAAATTCGTCCATTTTTATGACTTATTTTTAAAATGTATATTTTTATTTCGAAAACAGTTTTGAATTATAATCTATAAAAGTTTGAATATCATCTTAAAGTAGATGTATTTCTAGGCACACCTGCAAACAATTAGAAGTATTTATTCAAAATGTTCTAAGGTTTACGAACTTTTAAAAATTATTTGAAAGTATGAATAATGACGCTTTTTCCGCTCGTGTACGATCAAAAGTAGCAAGGGAAAAAAGGTTGCTATAGATTAAAAAGTTCGACGCGTGAATTATTCTTGGCGGAAACTCAAAAAAAATTGAGCCAAGATAAGTTTTTGACTTTCTCCGTGAATTTCGCACCAAATTTTTCAAAATTTGATATTTAAGCATAATTTGAGCCGTATAATCGAAATATAGGAAAACACTGGTACATCATTTTAGGAAAAGTCCGATTTTGTGTCAAATAGCTATATTAGAACAATGCTATATATAAATCTAATATATATCCTAAGTGGCCCTTTCGAGACATGAAAAAAGCAATTTGAATTTCGTCAATCGACCCCGTAGAACGGGAGATATAGAACTGTTCTTTTTTTTTTTTTCGCAGTGTACCTGTACCTGAATCTCAAACAATTATGATGTGAGCCACTTTTGTAAACTAAGGGCTACAAGCACTCAGCTTTCATGATTATTCCAAAATACTTTATTTAAGTTTACACAATTTCTCTACAGTTAATATTATATCATTCATATTATATCATTCTTCTCTATTAAAAAAAAAATATATATATATATAAAATCCTTATATATAGCACATTATAAGTCCAAAATATGTGAATGTTTTCTGCCAAACTCTCGTTCTTTTGAAGATATTCCACGTCAGTTCCTACGTAGTGATACTAGTAGTTAACAGGTATCCTAAACAGGACTTCACTCCTTAAGATATACCTCATTCGTTCTTATAGTGAGAATTTAAAATACAATTTAAATTTAAGATATGATAATGCCACATTATACATTTACTATTTTTGTAAAAGAAATTATTTGAATTTAATTTCAAATAATTAAAAAAATTTTTAAATACCAAATCAGTTCAAGTTTCTAAAAAAAAACTACCTTTTTGTATAAAATTAATAATACAAAACTTAATAGTGGAGTATAGTAAATTCATTCATACCACCCCGAAAAATAGTAGTATCTAATGAAGACTTAAATAAACATTATTCATTATCTAAATATAACATTATTCTTTAATATGATCACTTCCAAATTTCACCGAGAACATCTAACAGATATTCAGGCTATCGTCACCAAACTAAAATTTCACAATCGAACTAAAATATTTTACCTGCAAAGAAATCAAGAAGTTACATTACTAGTTCTAATCATAACTTCAAAATGTTTTTAAGGTTAATTATTTCTGAGTCATTAAATTTTATCTTTTAATGAAAGTAATCCTGACTTTTTTAGATCAAACAGAAGATAACTCGGAAGTCCTATTAGCCGCGAAACAGCATTTTGCGTCATCCAATGTAAGCTTCTGTATCACCTTTCAAAATATTGCCACCAAATTTTACGGCCCTGTATTATAGTTAAAGAAATTAAATAATGAAGGATGTGCATGTATGCATGTATGTAAATTATATAAAAAAATGACGGTATCTAGAGCCATTAAATTTTGAATAACGTTGCCCTCCACTCGAACATGTGCACTTGGAGGGCGGAATGTTGAATTTCGAAATTTATATTTCATATTTTGTAAATCTGTAACGAATTTTTATTAACAAACACAACGATTTGAAAGCAAGCAATGGCAACGGAACAAAATATTTTTATCCCCAGCGCTCGAGACTGTCTGGCAGAAATTCTAAAGATGTGCTGATTTTAAATATTTTGTGATTTTGTTGTAGAATTAACTTATTTCTTTTATTTTTTACCCCATACATGAATTTATTTAATTTTAAATATAACTTTTTAAGATTTTCGTACACTTAAACATTTGTAATTTGCAACATATTGTAATTTTCATCTTATTTATTATATTTTACGAGTGTAATTATTCAAATATATGTTCCTGATATGTCCCATGCTATTCATTTAAAAGCTATAGTTTTAATTTTTTTAAAGTTTACTTATATGCAACATATTCTACATTTTAACTTATTGTTCTGGTCTTATGGTACCAGCCGTTAAATACTAGGTTAAATTACAATTAAAACCTGAAATTAAATAATTTGCCTACAATAATATCAAAAACCTAATCTGATCATTGCGTTGTGTTTAACCTTTCCCCAAACTAACCCGAACAACCCCTAAGACCAAGCAGGAGTACCGGTGTTAAGAACATTTACACAAGACATCATAAGAAAATACTCTGAATCAAATATATATATATATAAACCAAGGATATTTATTGCAGTATTATAAGAAAGACACGCAATCTTTCAACTTAATTTCTAGATCTATGGTACCAGGGTGACAACTATTTAAAATAATTGCATTTAGAAATAATTATATATATTGCTATTTTCAGATATGCACCGAGATGACATTAAACAAAATTTCACCATCAAAATTAATATTAAATATTCATATGCAGTTATCAAACTCTGCTGGCCAGCATAAAAATACACAGGAATTTAATGAATCACCGAGCATGGTGTCTTAAGTGTTTACCAATATTGATAGAGATTACTTAGTTCAAGAAATTTCTTAATTTACTCAGGTAAAAATTACATACATCAATTGCAATCCCTTTTTAATTCTTAACCAAAAGTAGTAACAACTTAAAGTAAAAAGGTAAAATTTAGATAAGTTAACAAATTTAATATCCTCTCTTGTCTTAATTCATTATCCTGCAGATCCAGCAGAAAAATTTGGAATAAAAGTTAGATAGAATTTAATTGGAAATTAATTATACATATAATTACCCCTTACTTTAATAAATCATAACTGGAAAATTTTTCTTCAATTACTCAAATCAATTCAATAGTTTAATTAGCCTTATTATTTAGGAGACATGTTCACAGAACTTAGGTTGAAGCAGTACAAAAATTTCAGGTGAAAGGAACAATCGAAAGGTTGAACTCACTTGAAGGGAAGAATTTTGAAACTTAATTAAGCGTTAACACATCTGATAGATTTTTCTCCGGATGACCAATCCATAGCAGGTGTTAAACAAGGCTCTCCTGACGACCAATCCTTAGCAGATGTTGAACGAGGGACTCCGAGGAGAAATCTGGACACTTGGGTCAGACAATATGAAGATGGTAAAGTGCATTTGTGCACCATAACAGATCTCCTAAAGGTACCTCCCTTTTCCGTCTATGCTGATCCTGGCGAGTTGATGGTAGTAATCGGATCTAAGTGACCGATCAGGAAGAAGCCGGATAAAGCTGGATTCAAGTTGCATCCACTATGGGGTTAGCGCATTGATTCGATGAGAAAAACAACATTCTAGACTCCTACACGGGGATGGTAAAGTGCGGAGGAGTAGACGTGAACCGATCTTCTTAGAGGTACATCTTTTTCTTATTCCTCATCTCCCTCTCAAATGGAAGCCAGGAACCTTTTTATTCAGGGCAGGACGTAAACATGTCCACTACAGGACACCCTGGGTCAACATCGGCTCTTCCAGAGGAAGAAAACTACAAGTCCTACTTACAGCTGCAAATCCGAGGCAAAAGGTCTGAGCATGGCCTTGCACGCCGATTTTAATCGTCCAGAATCCAGAATTTTCGAAAATCACCAAATTTGGTGAATTAGTATGCGAATCTCGCCAAACACAAAACAGTGCTGCGAAAACTTAGTTTATCTTTCTACACACCAAAAAAAATTCCACCCTCGCCACCCCCTTCGCCAACGGAAGAGGGGTGAGGGAAAGGATGTAACAACCCTACCTCCCGACCGGACGCAGTACACGACCTTGGACGAAGGGTGCTCGAAAAAGACCCTTTTAGCAGAATAAATTTTTAGACACGAAATTCAACAATTTTAGCAATTAAATGGGCGTAATTCTCCAACGGGGCGACGTACAGTCATGAAAGTAGATTCATAAGAAGGCTAAATGTTTTGTCTCTAAGAGGTATAAATTTTATCCATGTGAATAAAAAGGAAGTATTTTTAAATTCCAAATATTACGCAGAAAGCAACCGATTTCCCATTGTCTCCTTTCCCGAAAGCTAATACTGTCGAACGCGTAACGTAAGAACGAGAACTCTGTTTAACTCGCATAAGAATAATTGATTCAATAACATAAGCATACAATTCGTTTGAAGAAAAATTTAGAATAAGCATAAATTAGTGCATAGAATTTTACTCACTCAATAATTAATTAACAAATAAACTGCAACTAACTACATATTAATCCACAATTCTAAACTTAACTAAAATCGCTACCTAACAATCCCTCCCTCAACCGGGAAAAAAATTTTTGGCGAGCCAAAACTTTTTAATAAAAGAGACAAGGGCAATGGGTTTACAAACGAGTTATATATTGCAAGAATACTAGAATGTCAGTGAATCCCAATTGTCAATAGTAGACGAGAAAAAAAAACACCCCTAACAGCGTTCAATATGCCTGAGCCTCAGGAGGTCTGTCTGACAATCGTCAAAGAACCAAAATTGAAAAGTGCTGACAAACAGCCATGACACACCCCAAAAAATATTTGTCAGTGAACCTCAATTGTCAATAGTAGACGAGAAAAAAAAACAAAACACCCCCTAACAGCGTTCAATATGCCTGAGCCTCAGGAGGTCTGTCTGACAATCGTCAAAGAACCAAAATTGAAAAGCGTTGACAAACAGCCATGACACACCCAAAAAAAATAAAGTGTAATATGTAATAATGTTAGATAACATCCCCCCCATACAATACTACAATAAGAGTATACATTGCAAATAAGAGTACATATAAAATACAATAAACACCTAAACGTTATATACGGGTGCAAGGTGTCGAATACAAAAACAGGAGCTATACAGGTGCTCCACACACAAAAACATATTTTTTTTCAATGCAAGTAAAACAATCCAAAAACTGAAACACTATAAGTTGTATACCATTGCATACAAGCCCTGAGTCTCCATTTGCTAAAGAGACAAAACACTGAACCAATTCCAAGTTCACAACCACCGCTTTCCCCAAAACGAAATACGAGAAAGGTGGAATAAAACAAAACCGCAACTGTACAGCGCCGAAGTAACTCACAGAATCCCAGTCAAAACATAATTGGTAATGCTGCAATAAAAAAAAATGGAAGAACTAACGAGGAGTGTTGAGAAAAAACAATCTTGTCAAAATTAACCGAAAGATTCCCAAGCGCTTAAGATCTGGGAGAAGACAAAAACAAATTTAGATTTTAAATGAAGTGAGCTAACGGGGCAGCCCTGATAACCCAAAAAAAAACGAGCTATTGAGACAAGATAGTTGATTACCAAGACCACAAGATAATACTTCACATGCTCAGACATGTAAACAAAATTTCTCTAAGCAACACACGACCAAGGATACTAAGAGTAAAACTAAGCAAAAAATTACAAAAATACAAATTCCAAACAACGAATAGTAAGGAACCAAAATAAATCGAATATGATACACTTAACGAGTTTACACAATGAAAATCAAATTCGTACAATTATTTTACAACAAAACCATGGATATCCCTAGGCCTTAGGTGGTAAGGATAATTATGAGTGTCATTTTCAGGTTGTTCCGCAGAACGTAAGTCACAATTCTGTAAAGTGGGAAAATTAATTCTCTCTGGTACTTTAGTGAGTCTATCGACATGAACCGTCTGAACCTGATCAGGATTAGCGATTGAAGCTATTTTGTAGTTGACCTTGGTCACTTGCTCAACAACCCTGAAGGGACCTTGATTCAGCTTAGAGAGTTTCCTAGCCATGCCTGGCTTAACAACTGGAGTGTATAAATACACTACATCTCCCACTTGAATACCTTATCCTGAGAACTCCTCTCACGAAAAGTCTCTTGTCTTTCGGCAGCTTCCGTTAAGTGTTTATTAACTAACTGGAAGGTTTTCTGCAATCTCAAAGTCAAATCCTTGGAATAATTGTTTGTGTCATCATAAGTTCTAAAATTAGTTTGCAATAGTAAATCATTTGGCAAACATAAATCTCTTCCATATAATATATATGCTGGACACTCCTGAAGAGCACTATGTCTCCCAGTTCTGTGAGCCAACAAGGCAAAAGACAGATGTCTATCCCAATCTTCCTGTGTGTGACTAACCAAATGACTAAGTGAATTAATTAAAGTTGCATTTAATCTTTCCACTACTCCATCAGACTGGGGATGATAACTAGTAGTGGTGTGTTTGGTAATCCCTAAACGCTTATATAAATCCATAATAGCTTGAGAAATGAAATTACTACCCCTATCAGTAACAATGTGTTGAGGCACCCCATGAGATGAAATAAATTGCTCTAATTTTTCAATTATTGTCTGTGTTGTAGTGTCCTGCAAAGGATAAGCCTCAGGCCATCGAGAAAAATAGTCAGTTATGACCAAAATGTATTTATTGCCTGCCAAAGTCACTGGAAGGGGACCCACTACATCCATCGCAATTCGCTCAATGGGACGACTGGCCACAGGCACTCTCATAAGGGGGGCCTTACGAGAAGGTCTGTGACCTCGCCTTTGGATACAGGAGTGACAGGACTTGATGAAATTGTATATTTGTTTATGCATTCCCTTCCAGAAAAATGACTTCTGTATACGGTGAAGAGTCCTATGATAGCCTGAGTGTGCTGCCGTGGGAGAATCATGATGCTCCTGCAAAATTTTCAGTACAAGGGTTTTAGGCACCACTAATCTATTCTGTTTCTGCCAACGTGAAGAAGGTTTTCTATATTTGCAAAATAAAATGTCATCTTGTACAAAAAATACTTGTGAAGGAGGCCTAGGAATTTTGTTAGCATTTAAATCAGAAATAATTTGCTGGCATAAAGGATCAGCAGCTTGTTCTCTTTTAAATAAATTTAACAATTCTGGTGTAACAGAGGTCTGGATAAGTTGAGTGACATTTACAGCTCTGGATAAATAATCTGCTGTTAAATTTAACCTGCCTGGCTTGTGAACAATTTTATAATCAAACTGTGACAAACCCATGATCCAACGAGCAATACGTGAAGTGGGGTCCTTGAGTTTTAAAACATGTGATAAAGAAGCCTGATCTGAATAAACAGTGAAAGGTTTGCCAAGTAAATATTGCCTAAAATGAGCAGTAGCCCAAACAACTGCCAAAACTTCTCTTTCGACTGTACTATAACGTGTTTCAGCTCCCTTTAACTTGCGACTAGCATAACAAACTGGATGTTGAAATCCTGACGAATCTTCTTGACATAAAACTGCTCCCAGAGCATAGTTAGATGCATCAGTACAAAGAGAAAAAGGTTTATTTAAATCAGGTAATACCAAAATGGGTTCATTCAAAAGTTCAGATTTTAAAGTGTCAAATGCTTGCTGAGCTTCTTGAGACCAAGAAAAAGGAGTTTTATCTTTAGTTAGCTGTGTTAATGCCAGTGCCTTTTGGGCAAAATTAGGAATGAACCTTCTATAAAAGCCAATAAGGCCTAAAAATCGCCTAACTTCTTTTCTATTTTTAGGTGGCACAAAACTGTGTATTGTTTTTAAATTCTTATCATCAGGTTGTATGATACCCTTAGTGACTTTATAGCCTAAATAAGTGATTTGTTCCTTTAAAAAGTGACATTTAGATGGTTTTAACTTAAGGTTGTGCAACTTTAGCCTATCAAATACTAACTTTAACTTGTCAAGATGTTCATCAAAAGTTTTGGAAGCAATTACTATGTCATCAATATAAATACCAATTTTCAATGGAGAAAGATTGGCCAAAACAATAGACATCAGCCTTTGAAAAGAACTAGGAGCATTACGTAATCCGAAAGGAGTTCTTAACCACTCATAGTGCCCTGAAGGAGTTGAGAAGCCACTTTTAAAGGTGTCATCCGGGTGAATTTTCATTTGGAAAAATCCAGAAGTTAAATCCAAAGTGGAAAAATAATTCGCATCTCCCAACTGCTCAATGAGCTCAATCATATTAGGCAAAGGAAAACTGTCTTCAATTGTTTTTTCATTTAATTTTCGGAAGTCAGTGACTAAAAGGTATGTGTTATCCGCCTTTTTAACAAACAAAACAGGAACACTGTAAGGACTGTCACTTTCCTGTATGATCTTTGCATCAAGCAATTCAGCTACCTGTCTGTCCAGATCATCCCTGAGATGGTAAGGGACTTTATAAGGCTTTTGGCTGACTGGTATGTTATCTCGTAAGTTGATGTTGTGCAGAATAGTATCACACCCTGTTAACTCAGTGACAGAGGCAGCAAAGATGTTACTATATTGTTTCAGCAACAGTGACAGCTGTTGTTGTTGTTGTTCTGGTAAGTGACTAAGATCAAAATTACCCCCCCAAGATTCAAAATCCTCTCCAGTTTCAATAGAAGTGTTGTTCACAACGTGATCCAAGTGAGAGCCAGTAATCACAGGCTGAGCAAATGCCAACTTCATACCTTTGTTAATATGAATGAAGTCAGAAGAAAAATTAGCAATTTTTACATAGAAATGGTTAGAGTTAGACTTGTTATTAACAGATCTAGCTATAGCAAATTTACTGTGTGCATGCTCTGGCAAAGGTTCAATTAAAATAGTGTCATGATGAAAGTTAGAGGAATGAGAAACAAGTTTAATAATATTCTCTGAGAATGGAGGAAGTTTATGTTTGTTAACAGAATAACAAAAGTCTCGACAAGGAGAATTGGATACAGGGTGAGATATGAAATTGACATCAGCCATGTGTTTACTAGAATCCCATTTCAAAATTATGTTCTTTCCTAGAAGTTGAGAAGTTTCAAAATCTAAATGTAATTTATTGTCAATGAGAAACTGAGTACCCAGAAGAGCTCCATATTGCGAAGAAAGAGGGGTATCAGTAATTAAAAATTCAGCTTCAAAGTGATTGTTTTGAAATTCTACCACTAAATTAACTTTTTTGTTTACATGAACTTTCTCTGATGAAATACCTTTTAAGTGGATATTACAGTTACTTAAGGAAATTTTATTACCCAAACATTTAATGTACTTAGATTCAATTATATTAACTGTTGCACCTGAGTCTAACAAAAATTTTAGTTTGTTCCCCAAAATAGAACCTTGAACTATAGGCAAAGATGCCTCCCTAGCAGACACAACAAAAACAGATGGCACCTCCAAAAGGGCTTCGAGGGACGAAACGGAGTCTGATTTCTCCCCACCCTTTATAAGTTTAAATTAAACGCTGTAGCTTGGGGATTTAAGGTGCTAGTATGTGTATTCGAGTCCATGTGATTATTTGCAACAGCTGGAGCAGCTGGGCGAGGGTTACGCCTATCACTCTGAGTATTTCTCTGTCTCTGATGCTGGCCTGATCTGATCTGTTGGCTAGGCAAGATGGTGGCAAAACAGTCCCTGCTAATGTGACCAAATCTATTACATCTAAAGCAGCGAGGCTGTAAAGGTCTCATTCTGGGAGTCTGAGTCAACAAAGATTGCACCTGGGTTTGTAGTGATCCCATCATCTTAGTAAGCTGAGCAATGTTCTCCTGTTGTAGCTTAATAGCTGTCGTGAGCTCAGTGTTTGATACAGCAGTGTCTGATGTACGCTTTTCAGGTACAGACTTGGACGTATGGACTGCCCTAACTTCTGCAGTTTGAAAATCACTACTCTCATGGCTCTTAGCCCACATATCCTCTTCTATAATAGCATGCTGTTTAGCAGCAGCAAATGTCTTGTGATTTTGTGGAAGGAGCAAACGCCTCAGGTGAAGCTGCAAACCTTCAATAAAAACTGAAAGGAGCAAATCCTGTCTTTGAGCTTCAGCTGCTGGATCATCATTCCTCTCTAGAGGTACAGTTTTGTACGATAAAGCCTCTATACGGGCAGCAAACTGCCTAACCGACTCATGTGGCTTTTGAAAAGCTTGAATGAGAGCTCTAATGTTTGAGTGTAAGTTATGCACCGAAGAGAATCTTTCCTTTAAAGCGTTTATCAAATAAGCGAGACTTGTTTCTCTCTTTAATCGAGGATTGTTTCTGATAAAGTCAGCAGCCTCACCCGCGACTTTTACCCTAATCACAGTTAACTTGTCAGCATCAGACCAACCCACATGTGTAGCAATCAAATCAATTCTGTCGAGAAAATCATTTAAGGAAGTTCCTTTATCACATCCTGTGAAAATAGGTACAGATTCTAATGGATCTGACCCAAAAACTGACAGACCTTGTCTCTTAGCAGTATCAACCTCCTGAATCTCAGCCATATCTAAGGCCCTTCTAGCAGCACGAGTAGCTTTAGTAGATTTAGGCATGATAATTCCTAGCAGTACAAACCACAAATAAATCAATAAACAACAGGAACCTAAACGGTCTGGTATACTACTACTGACAACTGGGAGTCTAAGACAATCCCCACAAAACTAAGTGGCATAAAGGTAATAACTGGGTAGAAATTCACTATTCATGTATATGAGCACACAATGTAAACAATTAGCATAAAAATTAAAACAGCATGTATGTAAAAAATCTAATCCATAATGAATAATGTCACATACAACAGTTCAAAATCTTCACTTAAAATCTAACTGCGTGTTAGTGTTTGTGTTGTTTTCACTTTAGAGTCCAAAGATCATGTGTGAAAAGTACAATTTGTTATGCACCCTATACTGAATCAATGCACAAAATAAATTCACTGATGAAATAGGAAAAAGATCAATGCATAGACCTGTTACTGAAAGTCACAAAGCAGGGGTAAAAGTATCAAGTCTAAACATAGATACTTGAAATCAAAAGGAAATATCATTAAACACAAGTACTCCGACAAGGCCTGAGCTCGAAATTTCACGGCACCAAATGTTCTGGTCTTATGGTACCAGACGTTAAATACTAGGTTAAATTACAATTAAAACCTGAAATTAAATAATTTGCCTACAATAATATCAAAAACCTAATCTGATCATTGCGTTGTGTTTAACCTTTCCCCAAACTAACCCGAACAACCCCTAAGACCAAGCAGGAGTACCGGTGTTAAGAACATTTACACAAGACATCATAAGAAAATACTCTGAATCAAATATATGTATATATATATAACCAAGGATATTTATTGCAGCATTATAAGGAAGACACGCAATCTTTCAACTTAATTTTTAGATCTATGGTACCAGGGTGACAACTATTTAAAATAATTACATTTAGAATTAATTATATATATTGCTATTTTCAGATATGAATGAGATGACATTAAACAAATTTCACCATGAAAATTAATATTAAATATTCATATGCAGTTATCAAACTCTGCTGGCCAGCATAAAAATACACAGGAATTTAATGAATCACCGAGCATGGTGTCTTAAGTGTTTACCAATATTGATAGAGATTACTTAGTTCAAGAAATTTCTTAATTTACTCAGGTAAAAATTACATACATCAATTTAGCAATCCCTTAGGCAGTTAGAAAATATTACATATTCAAGTAGACCCGTTGGAGAAGAATGACTACATTTATTCCTACATTCAATTACTCAATTAAAGGTAAAGTAGAATTTAAATTTTCATTTGTTCCTTAATTTGCAAAAGTTAAAGTTAATTCTCAACCAAAAGTAGTAACAACTTAAAGTAAAAAGGTAAAATTTAGATAAGTTAACAAATTTAATATCCTCTCTTGTCTTAATTCATTATCCAACAGATCCAGCAGAAAAATTTGGAATAAAAGTTAGATAGAATTTAATTGGAAATTAATTATACATATAATTACCCGTTACTTTAATAAATCATAACTGGAAAATTTTTCTTCAATTACGCAAATCAATTCAATAGTTTAATTAGCCTTATTATTTAGGAGACATGTTCACAGAACTTAGGTTGAAGCAGTACAAAAATTTCAGGTGAAAGGAACAATCGAAAGGTTGAACTCACTTGAAGGGAAGAATTTTGAAACTTAATTAAGCATTAACACATCTGATAGATTTTTCTCCGGATGACCAATCCATAGCAGATGGTAAACAAGACTCTCCTGACGACCAATCCTTAGCAGATGTTCAACGAGGGACTCCGAGGAGAAATCTGGACACTTGGGTCAGACAATATGAAGATGGTAAAGTGCATTTGTGCAGCATAACAGATCTCCTAAAGGTACCTCCCTTTTCCCACTAGGCTCATCCTGGCGAGTTGATGGTAGTACTCGGATCTAAGTGACCGATCAGGAAGAAGCCGGATAAAGCTGGATTCAAGTTGCATCCACTATGGAGTTAACGCATTGATTCGATGAGAAAAAAACAACATTCTAGACTCCTACACGGGGATGGTAAAGTGCGGAGGAGTAGACGTGAACCGATCTTCTTAGAGGTACATCTTTTTCTTATTCCTCATCTCCCTCTCAAATGGAAGCCAGGAACCTTTTTATTCAGGGCAGGACGTAAACATGTCCACTACAGGACACCCTGGGTCAGCATCGGCTCTTCCAGAGGAAGAAAACTACAAGTCCTACTTACAGCTGCAAATCCGAGGCAAAAGGGCTGAACATGGCCTTGCACGCCGATTTTAATCGTCCAGAATCCAGAATTTTCGAAAATCACCAAATTTGGTGAATTAGTATGCGAATCTCGCCAAACACAAAACAGTGCTGCGAAAACTTAGTTTTTCCTTCTACACACCAAAAAAAATTCCATATATAAACCCTACGACCCTTATAGCAGAATAAATTTTTAGACACGAAATTCAACAATTTTAGCAATTAAATGGGCATAATTCTCCAACGGGGCGACGTTCAGTCATGAAAGTAGATTCATAAGAAGGCTAAATTTTTTCTCTCTAAGAGGTATAAATTTTATCCATGTAAATAAAAAGGAAGTATTTTTAAATTTCAAATATTACGCAGAAAGCAACCGATTTCCCATTGTCTCCTTTTCCGGAAAGCTATTACTATCGAACGCGTAACGTAAGAATGAGAACTCTGTTTAACTCGCATAAAAAATAATTGATTCAATAACGTAAGCAATACAACTCGTGAAGAAAAATTTAGAATAAGCATAAATTAGTGCATAGAATTTTACTCACTCAATAATTAATTAACAAATAAACTGCAACTAACTACATATTAATCCACAATTCTAAACTTAACTAAAATCGCTACATAACAAACTTATTTATTATAATTTTCGATTGTAATAATGCTTATGATTTTACTTACTTTTCTATTTCACTTATTTTTGCATGATTATTACACTCCTTAAATTTCTTTAACAACACGAGATTTTTAAATAAAACATTTTACTTATCGCTTTCAATGATTATTCGTGCGTTATGCATTGAATAATCCTTTATCAGTTTATATTTTATAGTAATAGTTTAATTAATTATTTAACAATATTAAATAATTAATTCATTAATTATATAAACCATTTGTTGGCAGTGGTTTCAAAAAGGGATAGCAGATGAGACTGTCGCATCGTCACAGTAACTTCTAGCAACCGATGCCAATCGGTCAACGCAAACTTTCGTTGTTCCCACTCACATAAATCTGATTTCAAAGTAGCAATACACCAAGCCCTTTACTGCTCTTCCACCAGGAACTGAAATACTCCACTCCACAGGATCCGTTCCTTCCAGTGAGGTCATGTATTACGTTCCCCCTGTGACATCACTTCCTGGCTACGACTCCCTCCGCTGCAATCCAAGTGCAGGTGAACTCCTATTTTATAGCTACTGAAGATCTTAGTATTTTCTGGAACATTCTTTAGTTTATGTGAAAATATTCCTATCCATATAAAATACTCTAAGGTGCTCCTGGGGGGAGCAGTAGTGCACTCCGTAATATAAAATAAAAAATATTAATTTCCCGTCCATTTTTTAATTTTTGTATTTCTTAACATGTACCTGTCAATTTATATTTCAGTATTCAACCTTTGATGCTTTAAGTTGAAGATAATTGCATATACTGTAAATAGAAAGATTGATCTCAAAGAATTTGAACCACATACTAATACAGTAGAAGTCCAGAAATCCGCAATGCTTGGGACCAGAGGTTGTGCGGATTTTAGGATTTTGCAGAAAAGCCAAATCATAATATTCAGACTAAAAATGCAAAATAAATAAGGCATATTAGATATATTTACTTAAATTATTATGTACAATAATATACATTATTACATTATTTTATTATATGCTTTAAATTATATATATATATATATATATATATATATAAATGAATAATATATATATATAAATGAATAATATA
>KK116536.1:566928-590073 GCA_000611955.2 Stegodyphus mimosarum | reverse complement strand
GAAAATTTTGACATAATTTAAAATTTTAAGTGAAATGGGGATATTCAAATTGGAGATATTTTAACATGTGCACTACTTATTGAAGCTTGTGCGTATTGTGGAAAGCAAAAGTTGTAGTAGGTATTAAATTTAAGGAAAAATTTTAAAAAGAAAACATTAAAAATATTTTACAAAAAAAAAAAAAAAAAAAAAACAAATGTAGCGGATTCCATAGAAAGATCCCTGAATTTTCAAAGGGGATTAGTCTCTTTCCATCAAACCACACACACGCACACACACAAATGTGTGAAAAAAAATGTGTGATAAAAGCAAAATTTAGAAGTACTGAAGTGACATGTACGAATACTGAGACGTAGAAACGCAGAAATACTGATGGCGTAGATGCTTAGAATGTAGAATTCGTAATGACTAAGAAACTTGGCAATCCACTTGGTTTTAATTCCACTTCTATTTAAATTCACATTTAGAGCCGCAGTTCACTTGGCACTCTAATCGTGCCTATTTTCAGAACATTTACATTTTTTAACACAATTGCGACAGAAACAGAGCATAGTGAAATAACGTCCAAGCGGCAATAGAGTTACAAGCGAAGTGCCTTTATCATGTATGGCAGTTCACCAAAGGAAGGCTGGTTTTGGTTTACTTTAGAAAAGTTTTAGTTCTCAGAGTCTTGATTCCAAAATAACTACGTCATCAGCGTTACGCAAGCTCTGGCATAGATTAATCTAGAAATATTATTATTATTTTTAGACAAAGAGGAAATAACCAAATTAAAAATGATAAATTAAGAGGCTATTATTAAATTATAAAGCTGATTTGAATATGTAAGAAAAATAGAGAATATGTAAGAGAAAAATTTAAATTAGCAGATTAATTTAAACTTTCCTTCTCTATTCTAAAAATAGTAATGTCTATTTGCACTGCGTCATTTTGAGACTAATCCATGTCATATGATTCTTAGGTAATGCTGATGATGTAAATGGAACTCAAACAGACAATAATAATTTTACAGCAGTTATAATTATCCAATCAAAATGCATTGAAAACCAAAACTAACTCAGCCTGAACTAAGATTTCACCCTGAACATAACGCACTTGCTCGCTACTCTTCGGCCTAGCTGAACTGCTGTCTCCTTCTCGCTGCAAAATTATCAAAAATGTAAACCTCTTGAAATAGGCACAAATAATTTGCCAAGTTGTTTGTGGCCGCAATATGGTTACTGAAAATAAAACTAAGATGTAATGTGCCCCGGCTGCCAGTCTATTATTCATTATAAATCAACATTTCTATGCCATATATTCCAGCTATTCATTACTTCTAAGTTTGTTTCTGCTATATATATATGTGTGTGTTTGTGTGAATGCATTTATACAGAATAAATATACATCCTTATAATGCAGAATCAAAAGCTTTGAGTATTTGGTTTTTTATTTGATATTATTACTTTCAAAATTTAAAAAAAAGTAATAATTTTCTGCCATTTCTACGGCTACCAGATTTTTCTGCTGAAAATGAATTCTTTAAAAGTTTTACCAGTCAGATATTAATTATACAATTCCCAAATCCGTTTTTTAGTTTTAAATACACGTGTTGATATATTAAGTGCATTTTCTTCATTTTTAATGAAAGAAAGTTTTAATGCGATATTTAAATTTTCATTTCATTTTCTTCTTGAAAAAGCGAAATAACTTTCTCAAATTATAGTCGAAATGGCGGTATTTAATATGCTGTTTTGATTTTCTGTTATGGCGCTACATAAACTACACCAAAGTCCAGAACTTACGGATGAAAAATATAGTTGTGTGTGACGACCTTATAACAGTTTTACCAGCTATTTATTTTTATTTATCTAATACAAAATGTAACCAAAACACATTAAAAGCAACTAAAAAAATGACAGCAATCTTTTACAGAAGAATTTAACAAGATGAGTTGGACCTAAGTGAAACACCGGTGAAAGTAGTACATACAAATGCCCAGGAAAAAATTAACTTCTCAGTGGGAATCATGGTATGAGGAGCAACAATCAGAGCTCTGCGGCACTCCGAAATGATTTAGAAATTGCTGTTGTAGTTTATTTTATCCCTTGTTTAAATCTATATTACACTCATCTTCTTACTGCTAAAGATCTCCAGATTGCAATTGCTTCCCATAATATCCTATGTGTGTTTAGTGGGGTTGATGCCTTGGGAACAAACAAGACAGTCTGTTGTACAGATAATCATTGATTTCCAGAAGATGGTGTTATGGTATTATATGTGATCCATGGAAGGATGCGCTTTTTAGCTGGCTTAATATTATACCACCGACAAGCACCTGTATCTCAGGGCCTCTCTCACTTATAATGGTGCCTGACTGCTCATCCAAACAACTTAAGGCCAGCTCCTTGATGTCATTTCTTCCAACCTTACATTTCTTCATTCGTGGCGAATCTAATAAACTAGCTTCCAGTATTAGATTTCAGAGACACGACTGCCATAGGGAAACCAGATATTTGGCCTTGGCAAGATCTGAAAACACTGCAAATTCTTTCTATGATACTTTCTTGATAGGTCCATCTACACTATCGGCCTTCGAGCATATAATTCTAGCTGCATAATACAATTTGGTGGTAATTCGTATTCTTAAGCTGCTTTCTGTTCTCGATTCGGTTGGCTACGTGACGTCAATCAAATTGAGTCAAATTGAGGCTTCTCAAATCCTGAAGATGATATATTGCACAATTTGAATTCCATTTCAGCTCTGGTAATCGCAAACTCTTATTAGCATTTTCACCTAATCTTTCATGTTTAAAGTCATTGAGACATGAAGAAGATTTGTAGAAATATTCTTCTATTTTCGGGTTTGAGGCAAATGCTGCTTTCGCTGTAACAAATATTACATCTCCTGCTTCAAGTCACCGCGTAATCTCAGTACCTACACAAAGATAAAGTTTCATAAAGATAGTCACGCAGAAGTTGTTGAAAATTAACTGTGTTTTAATTTTCTGTTAAGTACGTACTAAATGAAATACCCGAAAAAATAGGAAAAGAACAAAAAAATTATTTGCGTTGGAAAAAATTGTTCTTCTTAAAATGATTCTTCTGAAAACTGTGCTCGACTCATATGCCTAACCCAACACTTAAAAATGCAGTTAACGTATCTTATGCTTATTTAAATCTGTGTCTAAAGAAAATGCATTTGCTTAAGTTTTACTTCAAAGTATTATACATGAATCATTTAATTAAAGTAAAATAACACTCCGAACAAATAGTAATTTCGAAGTCAAACAACAAAAATCAGCCTTACATTTGGAAATTTTCTCAGGACTAGTTTCGATGGTTTTTACCGAAACATCATTCTCAGCTCTGGAATCACAAATGAAGGATTTTATCTTATCATTTTATCTTATCTTATCTTATCACCATATCTTATCGCGTTCATTTGCGCTTTGGCAGCCGACGATGATGGTTCGGTAAAAAACATGGAAAATATTCCAGTGAAAATTGGCAAATATAACTCTAATTTTTGTTGTTTGACTTGAATGAATTATTTAATTTATTTTTTCAACATATATATGTGAATGCAAGCTTTTTTGCTCCTTGCAAAACAGCTTCATAACAAACTCTTCCATGTATGCGTTTTTGTGTTCTAGATATTGCTATATAGAGCAATGAAAATGTTTATAGAAAGCAACATAATTTAATGCATATATTTTATATTTTTATCTTGGGAAACAGGCGAAGTTATTCAGACATTTGTATTACTGGTCCTCTACAGTAGAAATTGTTATTTTTCTATGCATTTAAAGCATGTAGCTAAATTTTCTATTTAATTTTCTTAGTAACATATATTAACATATTCGACAATTCCCAATGGTTCAAGTAAATCAAATATATCAATAAGAAAAAATTAAATGGTGCAAAAGAATTATTGCGATTTACAAGAAATAAAGAAATCTACAATTAGTGCTAAAAAAAGGTAATTAATGTTTGTGCAAATGGAAGATGTCTAATACACAATTCCTTTTTATATTGAAAACTGTCTCTCTTAAGACAGATAATTAAATAACTGAGGAAATAGAATTTTAATTACATGGTTCCTAAACATACAGTCCTGTTTGCAAGACTGGGCATTTTAATTAACTGAGATAATTGTTAGAAAGTCTATACATTTTCAGATAAGTCAAGTAATTCACTATCTTACAATAAGAAATACCTTCAGGGTGTTTTCTGCTGAATGTCTTCCTTAAAACTTCTGGCTACATAGGATCTCTTATACCATAAGGGAAAAAAGTTTGACTAGTTCAAGCTTGATTAATGTGAATACCCTATTAAACATTTCGTACCTCTCTTTTATTCTATTAATTATTTTAGCTTTATAAATAATCGAAGCCATATGAATGGTACTTTTAATGTAATTGCATTCACATTTGATTTTGTTATGAGACACAATAATAACATTGTAACTATTATGCATTGAGCTAATTGAAAGTAAACAATCCGCTGGAAACAGTTCTTTCTTCTCTGAGAACAAAGTACTTTTATACAGAATGCATTTTTTTTATTTTAGAGCAAAATATAGGAGGAACACAACATGAATAACAGTTTCACAGTAAATTTGCGAAAACAGCACCAACTTATAGACAAGGAATTAGTTATTTGGAAAGCAAATTCATTAAGAATTATCTGTTTCAATTGAAAGCAACTACAATAATCGTACTGCCATCCTTTCTTTAACTATTACCATAATTCTACCAAAATTCCGTGTAAGTTCAGCCTTTAAGTGTTTTCGTTTCGCTAAACTGAATTCGATGCTCAGGCCGTAATGAAATTTTCTAATTAAATTTCGTTAGATGTAAAACAATGAAGTAATACGTATAAGTTGATCTGTAACACATTGGACGAAATTCAAATGGCGCAGATTCATCAATAAGTAGATTTGAAGCCTATTGTGTATCATTCTCGTCATAAATATCAACATTAAAAGTGAACCATTTTATAACACCAGATACAGAGCATGCTACTCGAAATCGTCTGGAATTTTAAGCAAAATACTTACAAAACTTGAAGCGAAGAATTTCAAATTAGATTTAAATTAATATTTTGAAAAAAAAATATATAATTATATGATTGTGCTTTCCAGTTGTCAAAATTCTGTCAAACTTGTCAAATAATTAAAATATCAAGTACGATCAAAAAAACAACGAAAAAACGTGAGCAGTTCCAGTATTTGGATGACTTAAAGCTCGAGAGGGTTTTCAGACTAAGAGGGAGAGTGCGTTCATAGAGGATTTGCTGAGGGAGACGAGACTGTTTCGTATTCACCTTAAATAGAGGGAAGACCGCGAAAGTTCCATAGAGTTAGTCGATTAGTCAAGATTTAACCCGCATTCATCTACTTGGGTTATCAGCTTTACATTTCAGCTGCTATTGGGCCTGAAACATGGACGAAAGCAAGGGCTGTAATTGCATCAAAAACAGGTTCAATCGATTTCTTTCTATACAAAACCTTTGTTCTCAAAATTTCTGAAACCAGTTAAGGATTTAATACTAAAGTGTTTACTGGGCATGAAACCTTAGGTTCGTTAAAAAACGTTAACAAAAGAACTTTGCATAACTGAGAGCGACAATTATCGAAAAAGACAAACGAATATTCCTATGAAGTATATTCTTGTGTTGTCTAATGGTAATCATACATACTGGATTTTCTGATGAACTAGATTAGATTTGATTATGTAGAATTCCGAAATTAGGTAATGGTAATAGTAACACTTTAAGCTCGATTGTTGCTAGTTACATTGTTCTCAGGTTTATATTTTACGTCATTATAACTAGATTTTTCTTCTAATTATTTGAGACATACGACTACTATTGATTCGCATACAGGAAAAATCATTGTAAGTGCGATAGTGTAACCTTGCGTGATAGTGAAAAGGAGTTAAGGAAAATCTATGTTGCGATTTCTAAATCTCCATTTATATGCTAGACATGATAAATGCAGTACATACGTGAAGGCCGATACGGATTGGATTATTTAGATAGCGGAAAACATACTCACGGGTTATCTGATGAAGAGAAAGGAAGGATTTTGTGGAGAAATTTCTAAAGAAAACTGATTCGCATTCACGATATACATGACATAAAAATGAAACATACCATGCTGGCAGCTGTTCGTTAGGATTTGGACCCAGGCCTAACTGTGTTCAGTGACTGTGGCAGTAAGCTACTGATGCGCATCAGAAACAAGTACAAGATGCCCCTTTTTATTGTTAGAAAACATATAAGAAAGTAAAGGCACAGAATCTACAATGAAATTTCATCCGAAAAAGTACTGTTTTCTGGTAGACTGAGGGCCAATGTTGAAGATTCGTTAATTTAGCTGTCTTGAGCCTGAAGATGAAAACTAAAATTTTGTTATCGTGCTTAGTATAAGAATCGCCTACATCCTGCTTCGAACAATCTTAAGGTATCGAGTATTTTCTGCAGAATACATTAAAAGAATTTATCTACAAACACTAATTTTTGGTTTTTCTAAACCAGTCCAATAATCGACTGAAATAGCACAAAATATGAGTAATAAAATTACGTTTTGGATTAGAAGAACTTCCGAACTGCAATACACTTCTTCTGAGCAGATGCGAGGCTAGAATACCATGTTTCGTAGTTATGCGTATTAAATGCATTTTGAGAATAAAACATTTCTGAATTGTAATGTTTATAAGTGTGTAACCAGTTATAAACCAAAGACAATTTGTTTGAAATTCATCATTTGCCATTCCTAGAAATATAGTTATGAAAAAAAAAGAAAGAACAAAAAAAGTTCTATATCTCCCGTTCTACTGGGCCGATTTATGAAATTTAACTTGCGTTTCTCATGTCTCGAAAGCGCGACTTAGGCTATATATTAGATTTAAACGTAGCGATTGTTCTAACATAAATATTTTGACACAAAATCTGACGTTTTCTGAAACGACATACCGATTTCTTTCCCATATTCGATTTTACGACTCAAATTATGCCTAAATATAAATTTTTGCAAAATTTGGGGAGAAACTTCCCGAGAGATTCAAAAATTTATCTTAACGCACTTTTTTCAGTTTTCGTCAAGAATAATTGACTTGAGAAAATTCTTAATTTAAGGTAACTAATTTTCCTTCCCCTTTCATTATACATGAGCGAAATAGAAGGTGCATCGTTCATTCTTTCGAATAATTTTAATAAAGTGCGTAAACCATATTTGGCGTTATTATCGCTTATAACATATATGCCAAACTTCAAAACGCGCCAATACATAAATTCGCCTTTGTCTACGGAAATGTTGAATAAAAAATTCTAATTTTTTGCAAGTATGCCTAGAAGTGCATCTACTTTAAGACGATGGCGAACATTTTATAGGTTATAATTGAAGACGTTTTTCCAAAAGGTTAAAATTTATTAAAAATACGAGTTTTAAAAACGAATCAGAAAATAGCTGTGAATTTTATTTGGACTGAGCCTAATTTAGAACTGTGAAAGAAGAAATGAAGTGCGTTTAGTAAAAAAGTAGATATTAATAAATATATACCAAATTCAATTAGCAATGAGGAGTAAAGTTTTGAAAGCTAATTTTTTTTAAAAAGCTACTCGTGTGATTTCTTTCAGAACTTGGCACATTAGCTTAATTTGAGTCGTAAAATTGTAATATCAAAACAACTGGTATATCATTTTGGAAAGAATCCACTTTTGTGTCAAAATACCTATGTTTGAACTGTAGTTATTTTACATTTCTAACAGTTAATTTTTGAGTATGCTTTACTGTGTATTCCCGTTTCCTTCCTATTCTTCCCTACCAGAATAATTTCTCAGTATCTCGTTGCATGTAAATGGGGTAGAAAGCGTATTTGAAGGAAGGTAGAAGGTTTCGCTTACTTCAGCAGAATAGCTTAGGGGTCTTATTCTTTGCCTTAGTGGCTCGTGTTTGCCATCAGGCTGCTTCTTTGTTTAAAGCTAACTACTCTCGGCCGTACTGTGCGTACCTGCTGATATTCGTCGGCTAATTTAATTAAGGGCCAACTACGCTAGATAATTTTGTCTAGCTTCATCTAAGTTCAGTTTAGTTTAACATTAGATTAGTTTCTTATTATCTTATCTTGAGTTAAAGCTCAAGTGGAGTTTTTTTTTTTTTTTTGTAAGCCCGAGAAAGGGGCCATCTGTGTGCTTAGTTTGAGATAATAAAGGGTGAGTTTAAGCCTTCTCTGGTCTTTTTATTTACACACTTGGACTCAGTGATAAGTTGCTACATAGTCCAACGAGGTTTCTAAGTTAAGCATAGGCAAAGTAGTTAGAAACAAACCAGAACAATACTTTATATAAACCTAATATACATCCTTACTAGCGTATCAAGAAATCAAAAATGCAAGTTAAATTTTGTCAATCGACCCAGTAGAACGGGAGAAATAGAACTCCCCCCCCCACTCTTTAGGGAGGCGAAATGTAACCATGTACTAAATGTTTTAACCAGCACTAAATTCTGATTATTGTTAATATATTTTAATTTTAACAATATTCAGAATAAAAAAGAGGTTTAAAATAGAAGGGCCATTAAACTTAAGTAACTACGCTATTTTAAAAATGCAGTCTTATTTTGGCATAGGATTTGTATTAAACTCAGTCGAGATTCTATTTTCCGAGAGCCCTTTGGTATCAAACACGGGTCCTTCAAGAGCAAAAACGATTTGCCGAACAAAATGTAATGATTTTTTAATTATATTATTGGCATTATAAAGAGCAGCTAGGATTTATTTTCTAAAAATTACACGCCATTCGGATATTATGAACATCATTCATCTCATGTACCGCTGAGCAAGTTTTATGAAATGCAGCATTAGTATCTTTCTTGCAGGCAATTTGGATGACGATGGCCTGCTGTTCATATATTAGATATGGGAAATCTGCAATATTTTATCCCCAGAAATCATTTCTGGGTATGATAAGAATCCTTTAAGTAACCTGAATTCTACTCCCTCCCCTTCAATGAGGCCATTTCCGGCTACGGTTACAGGGAGAAAGGAGAAATTCTCTTTCCTAAATGAGCTCTTAACAAGATCGTTAAAGAACGATATTGTCCTTTGAAAGATTATTTCCGTTCCTCTTTGTGGGACTCAGATCATTTTTACCGCTTTAATTTTCCTTTTTCTTCTTTCTGAGGTTGCTGAAAAATATTTCAGATGAAAAGATGTTCCCTTGCTGCCATATCCGAGTGGACTGCTGAAGTTAGATCTTATTTGCAAAACAAGAAAAGAACACCATATGTAAAGGAATTTAATGCATTTTTTCACTCAAGAGAGGCAACAAGTTTAGATTAAATTTTGTAGTTTGCATGTTACTCCTGATTTTGAATATTTTAAGTAGGAGAAGAGAATAAATTGGTATGAAAATGAAGCAAAGATACAAGAAAACCAATCAGTCAGATGGAGAATATTTCCGTTTCGGTGTTTGTATCTGATTTTGAAACTGAATAAAATATTTACATTAGAAACTGAATGAAATATTTGCATTAGAAAACTGAATTCTAACAGAATTTCAGTCTTCCTTATTTTCTGTATAAATGCACATGTATATCGAATCAGATTACTCCGTATTTCTTTCATCTCACATTGCACATTACATCAGTAAACATTTTAGATGTTTTCATTTCTTCTAATCTTTTTCAAATAATGTCGAAAATCATAAAGGCTGCTTTTAAGCAGTTTAAATGAAAGTAAAATATTCAGGATTACCTATGCGCATCTCCTTTTGATACAATCTTGAATGAGATTACGTCATGTTTACATGCGTTGGTTAAAGGAATTTCTAAAACTATAACAAAATTTATTAACCTGGGAATGAAGCTCCAGAGAAACAGTCAAGGTCTAAGGATAATATCCTTGGGGTTTCTAATTTCCACGCAGTCATTCTTATGCAAATCGAAATCATTTTGTTACACAGATTAAGTGAATTAATTTCTCGGTGCTTTAATAAAAGAATGAATTATTGCGCTATAAATTAAAGGATTAGTTTTGATGAAAGGTGACTTGTTGGACAAATAATATCATTTTCTCTTACCAAATTTCCTGAATATTTATAAATCTAATTGATATTTAATGATACGATCATATATCTTTCATAAATGGTGACATTTCAGGAGTAAAGATCTTTACATTAGTTATACTGAAGGATTAAAACTATGGATGAGATATTCCAATGCTTGAATTCGTTAAACCTCGAAAAAGATTTCAGATTGGAAAACTCGAATCTTTATTAATTTTTCCTTTCGAATGTTATGTTTTTAATCTGAAAATGGTGCGAACTTTAATACTATAGAAGTCCAAAAGAATCATTCACCACCAATATCATTTTCTGATAACCTTGAGGACCACGTTCTAAATTTTCTGAAAATAATTTCTAGTTCTATATTTGGAATTTATCGAAGTTAACTTTTAAATAACCTCTGTTTTTCTGCGGTTGTTTCGTTTAAAAAGGGAGTCGACTCTCCATAATGTCCACGGTTAAAACAAAATCACGGCTGATTCAAAAGCAGTTAAAAAATCACAGACAAAGGAGCAGTAACTTTTATTACAATTAACAGAAAAATGAGTGTAGCTAGGTTTCCTATATTTTTAATATATTTAATATGGTGAATAAATTCATTTGTGGTAGTAAATTAAATATTAATTCAAAGCAAAAGCGTATTATAAATAGTGGAAAAATAAACAGCACTGCATAGTTTTAAAACGATTTAAGAAAATTGCCTATAAGAGAATGTGAACAACATGGTTGAATCCCAAACTCTTAGATAAAAACTGGGAAGGTTTTTTGAAATTTTATTGCACAATATTTATAATTGCTGATTCGGTTAAATTTCGTATTTATAGAGCTAATAATTAATAAAGCATAAAGCTTAATATATGATCATTTGCTGCCTTTACTTCTACAACAAGTATTTTCCTTTCCTTTTTCTGCATTTTCAGTAAAGATAGTTTAGTTTTGATGGCTAATGGTTTAGTTTGGCTAACGATTTATCATAATAACCTTTTCATCACTCCATGATGAAAGAAACTTAATTCGTTAGGCAACTATTAGTTAGTTGGAAGTATGCTATTTTCTGAAAAACTGTAAAATTTCGAAATACTTACTGAAGTGTGTTTTATAAAATTACATTAAAAAATAAACGTTGTAGATTCAGGAATTTTTCTTATTACTTTCTCTTTAACAAATGTAGAAGAATTTTTAATATATAAATTTTTAAATGCGTGTTTTTTTTTCAAACTGAATTTTTTATTTAATAAAAGAATTATATTAAACAAAAGTTTCTTTTCCTTTTTTCTCCCTCCTTTCTTTTCTTTCTTCTTTATTATTCATCTCATTAAGGATTCGAAAGATTCTACAGCAATCTAAAATATAGATTTGATTAATTTTAAGTTTCGTGTGACCTCTAATTCTGCTGCATGTAATGGGAAACGAGAAATAGGGAAAATAGGTTAATATCGTAGTTCGAAGCGTTATTTTGTACTTCGCAACACTGTTTAAAATAACCTAAGAGATCTTAAAAAATAACCTATTATATAAACATTACAACCTTTTACTTTTATTTAACTAAGGAACATATCAATATATAATGTTTAAAATTGTAGAGGACAGTTTGGCTCGTGAGTCAGCATTGGTAGTTCGACCTGGGTTCGATTCCAAGCGAATGGTTTGGGCTGCATGGGCGTCTTTGTTGGTTTCACTATGCATAATGTAGATACGGAGTAGTTTCTCTTCAAAGGTTCTCCACGAACGTATTCCTTCCCTTAGGTAGATATTCCTTCTGTGCATTGCCATAGATAAAACCATTTTTGCTTGAAAAATCTAAGCATCAGATTGCTTATGATTAGATTATGTGAACTTGCAGCTAAAGAATTTTAATAAATGCTGCTAAGTATTTTTATTTTATTATTTTTGTTTATTTATTTTTTAAAATTCCAAATTGTTTAAAAAATAGTTTGAAAGCTTTTAAAAAATTCATATCCTTTATCTTTCTATCATATTATAACGCCGTTATCCTTTGACCGAAAGGAATTCTGACTTCCCTTGGTTTCTTCAATTCGTGATTAAGCAATCTTACGATTCATCTAAGAAACGTTATTTCATGTATCCGGTATTCTGGACAGTATTAATATGTAAAAATCTATATCTGGTAATAAAAGTCAAACTATTTTAACATCAGTATTTATTCTATGGGTTATATTTTGTAAATTACGAATAGGCTTGCTGGTTTCCTTTTTAAACAGGACTTTTCAAGAAGAGAGACTAAGCATATATTTTTATATAAACCATACGACTATACTTTTAAGTTTCTCTTTTAATATGTTAATAGTAGTATATTGATTCAGTGTAGCCATATGCATGATTAACATATAATAATCAGTTCTGAAGCTATTGTAAATTCAGCCATCTAAAGGCAGTATTTTTCTTAGAAAGATGTCAGAATTTCTCAGAGGCAACAACATTACTAGATTTTTGTTTCGACTACTGATTTGATATTGTGATTTCATTGTTATTTGCTAGCAACATGTTGAAATGTTGTATTGGTGTATTGTTTGAAAAACAGCTTCAGGTGTTTAGCAATTGCACAACAAATTCTTAAACAATTTTTTGACTTTGAGCAGTTGAGCAGGTTTACATTAAAAATAATTCTAATAGTATCTATTTTTCTATGTAAAAATACATTGCAGCTACCTGTATGATTCTTTCTTTATTAGTTTTAAGTCTGCTTTGGTGATGCCTTTTCATTAGACAGCAACATTATGTAAACGTTATGCTTAAATTAAGCAGGAAAATATTTACATGATTTCTTATTAGTTTGTAATGTTGAACTAAGAATTGTTGTAGAGCTTTTCCTATTTTTCCTAAGAAATGTATTTCCTTTCAGACGTATACGATGTAAAATATCTTCGCTTATTTCAGTATTAACGATACATTAAAAAGTAATCGTAATGATACATTAAAAAGAAATTTGAATAAATCTAATTTCTTTAATTAAATAATTCATACTGATTGAAAAGGGGAGCTGACATAAAAAAGCAGAATGATTAGCGCAAAATTCTAGACATGATCTTGAAAACAAGGTACAATAAATGTATAAAATCATACGTTTATTCCCAAATTTTACCAAGCATTATTTGTTACGTTATGGGATGTGTTTTATAAGATTTTAATAAATGAATTGCATTGAAGCTATGTACCTTAAAATTAAAAAGTATTGTTAGAATCATCATGATCGCTATTTAAATATTTTGGATTTTTTGGAATGTAATGATGGAAAGTATTTAATGTTCATTTTTATATTTAAATCCAAGAAAAGAAATTACTTAAATATTGATATGGTAGAAATATATACTTTGCTATTTTAGATGATTTACCGGATGATATAAATCTTTTGAATGATGAATTATGTTTTCATATTCGTAGTTACACTTTGAAAATATCTGGCAAACATGCTGCAAGAATTTTGAGGAAGCAAGAGTAAAACAAGTTTTCTAATCTCGCAAACAAAAAATATTCGGTTTCAGTGTTGAATTAAGAGACATTCTAGATTATATAAGGTCTAAGCAAATATTTGTTTGTTTATAATGAAAAAAATTCATACTTTGATAGATTTATTTTTATGTACGGATTAGTTATGCACAATTAATACCACGTCATTTATCACAAAAAACTATAATAAAGTAATTTTGCAAGCAATAATAAGTCAAAGTAATAATAATTTCATTAAAACAATTTTGCAGTAATAATAAATTGCAATTTTTGATAATTTTGCAATAATAATTTCGAAATAAGTAAATTTCCAAGCACAAATATTTCGCAGCACTGTCGAATCAAGCTAGCAGTTTGATTCCTGGTCTAAATGAATATTTTTTACACTTACAGTATGTCGAATTATTCACTCTTAGTTCTAGTTTTAAGTAAAAATAAAATATATGTAATCATTTAGCTTCATATGTCAAAGGAGCACTACGACAATTTGCAGAATTTCAAAGCTTGAGCAGGTTTTGCAGAGATCTAATTCTTTCCCATATAATGTAAGCCATAGGTGAATGAATAAATACATTGCAGACATAAATACATTCCACTAGCATGTTCATGGTCCTAACTATTCTCTCTTAGGGACAAAGAAGACTTACTCGGTAAATAGTCTTAATGATTCTACATTCACTGGTATCTTTGTCTTAGCGACCAAATCCTTTCTGTGGAATTGTTGCTAAGTTACAAATGTACTTATCGGGAGAAAGGAAGAAGTTTTTATCTTTACCTCATGCGCGGATTCTTTGTTTAGAGCATTTCTTTGCTTTGTTCGGAAAATATAATACGCATGTAGTGCAGAACAGAAATCAGATTTTATATGATTCTCAGATCTTTACGCATTAATATAAACTAGAATAATAAAATCCAAATTAAATTCAAAGGAAATTAAAATATCAGACCCAGGTTGTTAAAAATGAAAAAAAAAATAAAAGGAGTAGCACGAATAATTAAAAAAAAATGCATAAAATAAGTGTGAAAATAAACGAAAACAAGAAAACGTCAAAAGAGAATTTAACAGTTCCTAGCGTACCTACTTCAGGGGATTGGTACACTGAGAAATGCAAAAGAAAGAGCGTCTTTCTGAACCAATAAATGCACAATTAAACTTGACATATAAATTAAATGAGAAGAAACGTGTGCATATACCAACCCAAGCTCATTTATTGTATTCATTCTCCTCTCTTTCATCACATTAAATCATAAAGACTTAAAGCGCTTTAGTTGCAACCAAGTGATCATAAAAATATTTCGCTATGTGTCTCCTCTCTCAAAGACTACGTTGCTTGAGGTGGTTACGGTTAAACGATTGTTGAAAAATAAAATTATGTTTACCTTTATTGCCTGACGCAGTCATATTTTGTAACACTTAAGACAAGATGTGTTTTTGGATTTTCATTACGCATATGCGTGGTAAAACAAGTCTATTAGACATCGCTACGTTTGCTGAGGTCGCAAAAGTGAAAGAGACTTTTTAAAATGCATACAATTCCTGGTATAAACATTCAGCAAAAGTCTAGTTATCATTTTTTGATTCAGCACCATAAGGATTTTTGTTTGTTGGTTTACGTGGCACGCAAATGTAATATCTTACGTCAAAGAATTCATTTCATATCCGTTTTATGAAGAACTTGTAAGGTTTATCCTAATTTTATTAACAGTTATTTTAAGTTTAGGCATCTTTCCTGTCTTTCTAGTTTCACCTTACAATTTCCTACCAGAATGTAATTTCAGAAACGCAGTAAATGCATATGAGTTTTTTTTTGAAAGAGTACTATTTAAGTCGATGTTTCACCGACTCCGAGAGAGAGCTCGAGTTCCTGGCGAGCGCGCATTTGCCTTTTGGCTACGTCTCTCTTAGCTATTGCTACGCTCGGCCATACTTTAGGCTCTTTTTTGGCTTCGCCGACTTAATTAAAATTCAGGGGCCAACTACTTAGATTCTTGATAGTTTCGGCTATATCTTTCAGTTAGCTTTAGTTAAACTTAGTTAAGTTTAATTTCCTATTAATTTAAGTTGAAGTCCAAGTGGAGGCTTTGCTGCACACTCCGAGTTAGGAGTTGATTGTATCCTATTTATTCTGAGAAATAAAGGGTAGTTAACCCTTCTTAAGTCTTACGTCTCTATTAACACACTTAAGCGATTATTCGCTTATTCGTGTTTGTGGGGTTCAAGGATTGAACACTGAATTAAATAAGTAAAACCCTACAAACATAAGTTTGTAGATGTTTGTAGGGAGGCTTTTCAAAGAAATCGATTCATATTCACTCTTTTCTACTGTAAAGCACTAAAATCTGTCACAAAAGCAACTTTATCGGCTACTGTGGATCAACCAGGGCTAGTACAAAGTTCAGTCACTTAAACTAAAATTAGTTGGAAAACCTGCTTGTTGTCTGGGTTGTTTACTTTTCTAATCTATCATTCTGTAATTTACTGTAGTTCCTCGCATATTTCCCGCTTTCGTTTAACTAATTTTGTCGTCCGAAAGTCGAGACGGGAAATTATGAGAATAATTTAATTCCCAAGAACGCGGTTACAGTAAGAGCATAACAAATAAAAAATATTTTATCAAAATATAATTTGTTTAAAAGATGCCTGTGTTCCAATAAGAATGCATAGTAATATTAACATTACATTATATAATTAAAGATTTTCATTTCTACTTTCCTGAAACTTGAATCTTTCCTTTTCTTAGTGTTGTCTTTGCTACATTTAAGACCTAAGTCCTCCACAATTAATTAGAGAACGTTAATGTGCAGCTGACTCAGAGAAATCACAGACTTACTGTCAGTTCGTGTTTGCTTTGTTGTGATTAGTAGGTTATTATATTAAGCTGGCATAAATTTTAAAAGTTACAAGGGAAAGGTTCAGCGTGGCTTTTGCAGACAGTTTGCGAGGGTTCGTCTCTATTAGTAAAGGGGCTATCACTTCTAGCGACACGCGCGGCTAGGCGGAACTCTTCCGAGAAACGAGATTCTAGTAGCACTGGTTTAAACGGGAGGTTTTGAGAAACGTTTTGTCTAGCTAGGCGAAACAGCTCCCGATTATGGAGGGTTATGCGAAACATTTTGAAACTTTTCCGAAAATGTTTCGTCTGGAGCTGTGTTCCACGTTGAGATCAACCATTCAGATGAAGGATCAAGTGTAATTTTCAATATGGCGATGGCTCTCGTTGTGAAAACATGGACGGTGGAAATTGAAGCCGATTTATATGAAGAAATATGAAATATATATATATATTTATATATATATTGCTGTTTTGTTGTCGTATAACTGTCTAAGTCATTTTTAAATGTTTATATATTCATTAAATTTATAATCATGGAAATTTCAGAGTAGACAATATTTTATGACGTGCTTGGTGATGACGTGCTATTTCTGATAATTTATTTACAAATTACTCGTCGCCAAAAGTTCACCAAATTTGTCGTATTTCGTGCTGATCATGTGAAAAGAATGTTAATGTTATATAATAGATATTTTTTAAGGTGAATAATTTTTTAAAATATATTTGTATATGCGAGACTTTACTTTTCTGCTAATTACTTTTTTTACTTTTAAATTGAAATTGCATAATCAGAGGTTATGTAAAATCAGCTATTATGTATATTTATTAAACCGTAGATTATGTAATAATGAGGATACACATTAAATTTGTATGCTATTATCTTCATGTTATTAATGAAATGCTTTTTAAATTATAAACACATTAAAAACTATACTTTTATTATAAATGCTACACATTGAATCATTGGAAATTTATGATGAGAAACATTTGTATATACATTCATTAATACAAATCTTATTCATTACAATAATACTAATAAACATAGATCAACAACTTCTAAACCATCGTATCTCTTTCTCCGTGCATGTAAATATATGACTTATTAGATGTGTATATATATATACATATATATATATATGTGTGTGTGTATGAATACAAAAATGAACATTGTCAAAACGTTTAATTGAAGTTACTTCTAATTCATATAACGATTATGTAACTGGCAGCAACTGTGGTCATTAGTTCTTTGCAGATTATCATGGATATGGAATACACATTTGAAAAATAGTTGAAGTGCATTTTGTGCATTAGGCTAGTCATTAAATTTATCCAACTTACACACAACCTTTGCACCTGTAATTTACTTGGGAATTTAAACAAAGAAACTGAGCAAGTAGTCTTTACGAAACATTTAACGTTTGGGGGATAAAATAACCATTTTTCATTCATCACAAAACATACATCAGTAAATGACATAAAAGTTATTAAATAAATATATGGATACAAAAGTATTGCTCGCAATAATAAAATCAGAAATACTGACAAACCACTGAATGTACGATGTAAAAGTATTTACGAAAATATATACAACAGATCATTACAAGAATCGGAATAAAAAAATATACAATTTAAAAGTAACAATTAATGTAATAAACGCATGTCATTTTGCCAAGGTATTGAGCCAACAGTATTAAAATTATTACATAATATAATTTGTATATACACGGAATTTGAAAGCAAACGCCTCTTTCGCCAATCTGAGCGAAAACTGATCCCTGAATTTGGCTTTCAAGTCTGTTTTGCAAGTAAAGATGGTAACCAGTTTTAAAACATTGGGGGGAACTCGTTCTCGGAACGCAGTAAGAAAAGGGAAAATTTTCAAATTTTTCAACAGTGCTGAAAGTGTAGGGAGATACGTATGCGAGGATATACTGTTAATATCTTGTAAATATGAGTAAAGTAAGCGAGGATATACGGTAAATATCTTGTAAATAAGTTACAAAGAAGAAGGTAAGTTATACTGCGGGGGAAATAAAAAAAAAAAAAAAAAACTATATCTCCCGTTTTACTGGGCCGATTGACCAAATTCAAATTACGTTTTTCTGCCTCGAAATTACTTTAGGACATATATTAGATTTATACATAGCATTGTTCTAACATAGGTATTTTGACACAAAATCGGACTTTTTCTGAGATAACATAAGTTTTTTTATACTTTGAATCTACGACTCATATTATGCCTAGATATTAAATTTTGTAATTTCTGGTGAGAAATTTATGGAGAAATTTCAAAAAATTATCTTGGCGCATTTTTTTCAGTTTGCGCCAAGAAAAATTCGCTTGGCGAACTTTTTAATTTATAGCAACTTATTTTCCTTTCCTTTTTTTTTCATTGTACACGAGCGAAAAAAAGGTCAGCTTTCATACTTTCAAATAATTTTAACAAGGTGCTTATAATAAATATGCCAAATTTCAAAATTCCCCAATACACAAATTCGCGTACATCTTAGGAAATTTTGAATAAAAAACTCTAATATTTTTCAGGTATGCTTAGTAATACAAGTACTTTAAAATGATGGTAAAAATTTTTTAGAGGTTATAATTCAAAACATTTTTCGAAAATTTTATAAAAATTATTTAAAAATACAAATTTTAAAAATAAATGTTAAATCATAAAAAATCAGCGAATTTTATTTAGAATGAATCTTAATTTCGAAATATGAAAGAAAGAATCGAATAAGTTTAAATAAAAAAAGAGATTTTAATAAATATATATTAATTCAATTAACAAGGAGAGCTAAAATTTTGAGAGATAATTTTTTTAAAAAACTACACCGCGATTTTTACTAAACTGGCATTTTGGTATAATTGGAGTCTTGGAATCGAAATATGGAAAAAAATGGTATGTTTTTCAGGAAAAGTCCGATTTTCCCTTTTCGTGCTAAGTTAGAATAATGCTATATATAAATCTAATACCTATCGTAAGTTGCGCTTTTGAGATAAGAAAACGGCAAGTTTAATTTGGTCTATCGATCCAGTAGAACCGGAGATAAAATAAAACTGTCCCTTTTTTTTGTTGCGTAGTACACATTCGTAGTGTAAATTGTACATTTAAATAAAATGCTTGATTCTTATGTTAGACTTATAATCCCTTTTAAATATGCAGAAGCAGCACTGTAATAAATTTTACTATTCATCTCATTCAGTACATCATTTGCTTCCCTTTTCGTGCTATGAGTAGATGGGAGTCTACATCCTTTGTGCCTTCAGTACGTAATATTTGTGCTATAGGTTCTATGCATACCTTTTTCTCTTGAGTGTAATTAAAATACAAATACGTGTTACAACATTCTTAAAATTTCGCCCATTCTTGCGTTCCACTAAGCACGATTATTTCACTTTTCGCATCTACTTAGCTTCATACAATGTATTTCGAAATATTTTAATCACGCGGAATCTTTAACATTTATCAGCATTACAGCTTAGTTTTAAGAAATAGTATGTCATTTCCACTAAACTTAACATGATTTGTGCATCTGTGTATATGTGTTAAAATTTGACAGTTCAATCTAAACAGTTCAACCTGTTAAATCTTAACGTTTGCGCAGTGCCATACAAAGAGTAGTATCAAAATGCAAAAAATTAACTGCATTTTTGAATGAGTATTAAGTATGCATATAAGAAGTAACTATATCTGCTTATATGTGCTTCATATGACCATGCGAGATATTTATAAGTAAATTGTAGGAGTATATTTATGTTAATTAACCAGTATTTTTATGTTCCGGATCTGTGCTGTTACTTATCTTTTCGTTTTCCCGCCAGAATGCAAATTAACTCGCACGAATTTAAGTGAGGGTTTGAGATTGTTTAGACGGAGCGTGTTCTGCCTGCTGATGGTCATATTACTAGTTTGTTTTTCTAAGGTAAAAGTTCACGTCTTCGACGTTGCTTTGTTCTTGCCAATAGTACTTTCACGCCGGTGTAATCTTAACTACCCGCTTTCGCGTTTAAATTACTTTTCATAGACTTGGGCTAATTGATACTTGGATTTAGTTTTTAAATTTTAAATTCTTCTTTGAGTTCTTACTATAATTGCTGGCTGATTTGTAAGTACCAGGTGTGCCCTGTATTCAAATGTCTTAGTTTTAAATAAAAGAGTCTTTTACATCATTCTTATGTTTCTTTTTTACCTTAGATATAGCCACAAGTCTGATTGAGGATTTGCCACGTGTTACATTTAGTAAAAGGCATATTCTTTACAAAATATATATGCGTATACATGTGGTTTTAAATGTGTTATGTATTTCTTTTAAAAAGCGTGATATTACTCTATATGTATTTTACGGGTCTTTACGTGATTTGTATGCGTTTATATGAATTTTTAAGTGTTAGTATAGAAATTTATAGCATCAGTTCAAATGTCGTGTTAGTATTAACAAACTGTTCTCCAAAAGTACTAAATGTAATTTAATCAACAGTGCCTGTTTAGCAGCGTAAATAATATTTGAAATAAATTACCAGTGAGGCATCTTGTGGATTCAAGAGGTGTGTTGGCTTTATTGAGAGTGGTGGGTGATTATAGCTGTTTGCCAAAGTTAACCACCAGGTGTTCCCGACATCCGTCACCTGTTTATTCCAGTGAACTTCTGACGTAGGTTTAATACGCGCCTTACATTTCCAATAGGATGCCTGTAGTTGTTTTTACTCGACAGAACTTGATCAAATTGTACAAACCGTCCATATGAAACTGAGCCCTCTCATTTGCGGAATTAACTGTTAAGAACGGAAACTGTGTTCCCTTTAGAATTAGAACGTGTTATTAAATACGTGAATTTTCGATGAGCGTTCATATGAGCACAGATATTCTTTATAAGCTGTCAATGAAAGCACAATGTTGCTATTTTTCAATGTAAAAATGGCATTAAATAATATGACCTTGATTTGAAAAGTAAGGGTTACGTACATTTAAAAATGTCGCTGCAATGGAACGCATAATTATAATAAAATTTTCCAGTTTTTTTTACTGCGATTTAAAATTAAATATCTTTGCTCGAGTAAGTGCACACTATTTCGACAGAAATTACATTCACTTGTGATTGACCGTTTGATTCTAGCATCTGTGTAGTAAAAGCAAAAGTTAAAAGTTTATGTGATATTTGCTCTTTCATTCAGCTGTTTAATGAGAGCTGTAAATATTACAAGCCAATGGCATAAAATTGCATGTTTAATTTTATTTTCTTAAATTCACGTTCAGCTTCTAACTAGTTATACGTGCTTTTGTTGAAATGCATAATTTTTTAAAGAATATCCATTCTCCTTTAATAAATTGGATTAATCACTGGAGAGCAACATTGCTGGTTCATTATACCCTATTCTTCCATCTTCCGAACAGGTTGTTTACATCGGATATTACTCATATGCAATGTGAATACCGGTCGGTATGTCTTTGCGGAAACAACGCAAAGGTTAGCTTATTTGAATATGGCAAAGCTTATAAAGGCTGTATGCGTAAGAGAAGGGGTGCCTTCATGCAGGAGTTTCTGACGGAGGTGACTCGCATCCATATCGCCTATAGGGAAAGCCACGGAACATTTTCCAATCTTGCAGCAATCCCGTTAAACTGGAGTTGAATTCAAAGCAGGTGGATCTGCCAATATCTTAAACAGTCGGACACTGGTGGGTTCTTTTTTCCATCAGAAACTTCCCTCGAATGTTATCCAATATATATTCTATTACAATTAAATAATTCATCCCAAGAACCGAAGAACTTTTTCATTTGATCCGTATTTTGCACAAATCGGCCTTTATTTAAGGGAACCAAAATCTGCATTTTATACCGAAAAACGAGTGATCGGTTTAGAATGGAAAAAACAGGTACGTTGTTTAATTTCCTACGAAGATTCACAGAACGCGCTCGCAGCATGTTTTGAATTATTAAAGTGAATCATCTTTATTTCAAAACCAAATTTAAACGAAGTGTTTTAAAATACATATACTTTTTAAAAGACTCATATTTTTGTTACACTTGTAGAAAAGCTAATATCCATGCCTGCGTTTTTAATATTATCTCTTACTTCCTAATTTAATTAGACGGCATCCAGAGTTATAATCTGTTATTTTAAAATAGACACTTCAAGATGGCAGTGACCCTCCTCGTTTACTATCGTAACGTATATCACCATCAGCGCATTGAAGGAATTATCCGGTTTTAACAAATTAGAGGATTCTAACTTGTTTTACAGCACTTCCTCACCGCAATTTTTATTTTATGTTTGCGAGTAACGTATTGTGGGGAAGGAGAAATGATCTTGGAGTGCCTATTCTAAAGTAGCAGAATATAATGCGTACTTTTCAAAAATTAATCATGTATCTGTACTACTAACATCTGGCCACCTCATGCCCACTAAGCATGGACGTTATAAGAGATAGACTAACCCAGTGGGAGGAGCGCGCGTCCCCCACATGTCCGCAAGAAGGAGTAGGGACGATCTGAAAACTGAAACCTATGGCGTTTATATGACATAACTGTTTTTAATTATTAAATTTGATACGTTGTATAGTGATGAGATTATAAAAGTCACAATGTTTTCAAATAAGATTTAATGTATCTCATTAAAGCACTTTTTACTGCATTTTGCGCATTATTTTCACACATTATTCTTGTATGAACAGCTTTACTTTGGTAAAACGGTAAAAAATGTAAACCCAAAATTTATTAATTACTTTTGAGTACAAATAAAGCAAAATTAAGCATGATTGATAGTACATGATGCTTTAAAAAATAAGGTAA
>KK116536.1:555731-566902 GCA_000611955.2 Stegodyphus mimosarum | reverse complement strand
ATATATATATATATATATATATTTTAATTTGAGTATTTTCAGGCAGTCCTAAAATTATTATAACATTACAAGATGATCATTTATTTGATTACATGATCATCAATTATTAACATTACAAGATAAAATGATTGTTATCTTTAGTATTTCCGAGATGGAGATAAAACTGTTATTTTCCGTACAGTGTTGCTATTGCTCGCTTTGAACTCGTTGAGCTTGTTAATCGAAAGTTCGTTAAAATTTTACAAAATATGAAATGGATTAAAACAAATTTGAAATTCGGCCGACCAATGCCTGTGTTCGGGTGGAGGATTGCGTTATTCAAAATTTTATGGCTCTAGATTTTTTTTTCACAGTGCGAGAAACATAGATAGATTCATGCAGATTCTTCATTATTTAATTTCTTTAAATATAATACAGGGCGATAATTTGGTGGCAACAATTTGCAAAGGGAAACGGACATTTATACGGAAACAATGTAAAATGCTATTTCGAAACTAATAGCCTTGCTGGGCTACCGCCTCTTTTGTGCTAATAAATTAAATTCGCAGTAAATAAAAAAAACTTATGCAGAACTAGACATAAGTTTAAAAAAATAATAACTGTAAAATATTAGCACAATTAATTATTACAGTTAAATACTATTTTAACATTAGAATAAATGTATAAAAATTATTACGGTGTTAAAATCAATATGATGTATTACGAAATATAATTGAAATAAAAATTCTTTATAGAAATTATGCTATAATATTTACTTGTAATTTTTAAAAAGTAGCACAATTTAGAATTTTAAACAAAAACTTTCAAAAATAAATTTTTTGGTATTTTAGTATTTTGTACTTATTTACAACAATAAAAACATAAAAATTGTAAGAGAAAATTGCTTGTTTGAAATTTTCTATTAGTTCAGATTTAAAATATTATTTTCTAGAAGTAGTAGTTACAAATTTCCTTACAGCATAGGAAAAGCTAAAAACAATAGCCAGGCTCCGAAATCATGCTACAGCCTTAGAATTATTTGGAACGTTAATTATGCCTGATAAATATGCTAAATTTTTAAAAATCAATCTCAGTTTCAAAAATGAAAGTACGTAAAAATTCTAATTTGTGAAATGAGGCGCTACAACCAGCTTTTTTTTGACAATTATACGCGCAGCAATAGTCAACCCATTGTTAAGTTTCTGTAATCGTCCCTACTTCTCCGGATGTGGTCAAGGGGACAGCCGGGAATGCGTCAGGTGAGGGAGAAAACCGATTTGGGTTGGTCCATGACACTAAGTAATTAAAATAGAGTGTTACAAACAAAGGTCTTAACATAGAGTTTTAAGGCACATGGCTTAATGCTTTTATTTTATATTTCTAAGCATATCTTTCTCTTCACAACATAAAAAAATAAATGAGGTCGCTAAGTTTACTAACAGGTTCCTTTTTTAATTCATTCATATTCATTAGTTTCATATCCAGTTGTTTTTAGCTATGAAATCGACTGAAGAAATTTCAACGTAAATTAAAATAATTCTGCAAAAATTTTTCTTAACAGCAGTTGTATGTAAGTCGAGTAATATCTGAATTTATGAATTTCGTCAGAATGGTATTTTTAATATCAAAGATCTTTTATCAACATTTCAAAGATTAAAAAAGTGTTTTAATTTCCATACCAATAACTGCCAAAGAATGTAGGAAACACAAGAGTTATCCTATATTTTGTCCGATTCACATATAAATGCTTTTTAATGCAAATTGTTAAGTCTTTTAAAGCAATTTTGTATTAGACTGAAAAGAAGAAGCATAAAATATCATAAGGAATGGGAATATAAATTTTTCTACTGTTTTTGCTTCAGAGTTTAGGGAAGAATATATATTTATCCCTATTCCCAGACTTTTCAGACACAATTCCTTTTACGATAGCTTCATTCAAATTGGCTTCATAAAAAGAATGAGCTAGCAAAATGGTATCATTTTAAAAGTGGTTCATTTCTTCCGTTGATTGAGGTACTCAAAGGCCGGACGTCTGTTAAAGGCCTGCGAGGATCTTATCGACGAATGGCTCATTCCATCACTGCAGAACTGATAAAACTATTGGCTGAGATAACGTCAATTTTCGTTGCTCATATCAGTAGTCGATGAACTCCAGATTGAAAAGATTGCGTGCAGGTCTTTAAATTGGAAAGTTTTATCTTGTTTTCAGATCAGTGCCTTACAAATGTCCAGATTATGTGGGATTTTCGAAGGAAATTGCAATAGCTGCCTTTTTTGGAGGACACCTTTTTTGAGTTTTTTTAAAGAAGTTGAGTTACTTTTGGCAGAACTTTTAAATGACTTTCCAAAACGAGAACTGCATAATACAAAAAAGCTCTGTTCCTTATTTTTTATGTTTTTTAAAGTCACTTTAGGTATAAATATTTATTTCAGGTTAGATAACGGAGTGAGCAAAACAAGCATTTCATACTATACGTAAAGCTCAAATGAAACAAAAACACGGTATTGTAAAATTTAATAACATGTTGTATTTAGAAAAAGAAAAATGTTTTGCTCCTGAAGAAGTATTTGTGAAATTGTGTCTGGTCACTCTCGAAATCTATTGAATTATATTCAAAATATGCACTAAACTAAAGCTGCGTTTTTGTCTAATATTAAACATGTACAGCTTTCTAAAGTAAGTTTACTGATAATCTTCTGAGTTTAACGAAATCAATAACAAAAGAAACAAATCAGTTTTTAATGTGTAAATATGTACATAATTTCATTTCTATCTTAAAAATTAAAATAAATTATATTCTTCCCATTAAACAAACTTATCTATATTGGAATATTATTAGGCATTATCTTATGTGGTTCATTTATTAAATTAAATTATTTATTAAATTGAGGCTGCACTGGCAATCTAAATATATATAAAAATTAAACAAAACTGGCATTCAAAATCTGTAAGTTCTAAAAATGTAAAACCTAGTCTGAAAATTATTATCACATAAAGTGCTTTTCTCTTTAAATTTTAATATTTTTTCAGCTACGTATTTATTTGCCATGTAGAGGAAACTTCCATTTTATGCTTCCAAATGAGCAGCTATTTGGTCTTCCATATGCTGACGTCCTACTCCAATAAAAGACAATATTTTTGTTCTACACCCTTATAACAGGTGAATTTATTTCTTATTACCTTATTAAGGTAAGTTTTGTATTTCCGTCATTCAAACAGAGATATTTACATACTTGCATTATGTGTAACACAGTGCGAGCAAAGCCTTTCTCTAATTATAAAATTTTATTCTCGAAAAGTGTTATAATTGGACACATATGTTGTTTTGGGCATGGTAACTGCAATAATAAAGTTTTTTTTATTTAAGAAACGTAATGCATTAGTAAATTTCATCCCACCTCCATTTGTAGTTTGGAGAATAAACAAGTCGATATCGTAGTTCCCGCCATGTATTCTTCAATGCTTGCCGTGTAAACGTTGACATAGCATTCGTTATCTCGAACTGGTGTGACAAAGATTGGATCATTAACATATCTTTTGTCCGATTCACCGCACATCAGTAATTACATCACTTAACAGTAGGTCAGCCATTTCTTTAATCGTCATTAATGTTGTCAGCTCCTTTAAAACTTTTCATACTAATTCCCGATGCTTCTAAGGTCTGGAAGATTGTGTCCATATAGTAATTGCAACACCAGACCAAAAATGCATTACTGGTATTCGGTATTATTGTAAACGTTATACCGAAATATTGGAATAGAAATTTTTCAAAAAAGGTACGAAAACATAGTTGTTTCTTTCCCTTACTTATTGGCTTGATAGAAAATTGCGTAAACTGTAAAAATTAAAAAACAATTGTTAAGAAGGAATATAAAGTAAGATAGCAAATGAATTATTAATCAAATATTATTTAAAAAATCAAATAAAAATATTATTAAAAAACAAATATTATTCAAATATTATTAAAAATAGCAGCAGAATAATAATATATAACATTAGAAATAAAAAATAGAATATGAAAAAGAAAAAAAAGCATTACAATCTTAAAATAAAATAAAGGAATAAAACACTCAGTGTTATTATTAAGAAGAGTAAAATACAAATCCCGCATACAAATCTCGTTGTATAATCTAATATATGATATCTGTTAACATTAAAAACAACTAATTTATTAACTGCATATTTTTGAAATGCGATTGTAAAAACGACAATGAATCTACGGAACTGTCGTTAAGCATGGAATGCATTTTAATTATCCGAATGCACAAATTATCCGGAGTTAAAAACGTTCTTTCTGCATTCACGTTATTTGGTGACGCTGTTAATAATAAGCGATGTACTTCCTCTATATATTTCCCTCGAAGTGCCTCCCGTATCCCTATTGAATCTTCTAAAATTGAGTTATTTTTTTCATTTATAAGGCGCAACATTAGTTTTCGTAATAGAAACATTCTGTTTAGAATTTAAATCCAACAAGGAGATTCGAACTTTAACAATCGTTCAGAACAGGGTATCTATTGCTACGAGATGCCCAGCCACGGAAAGATAGTTTTCCCCTCAAAGTGGGTTTAGGGTTGCCATAAAATGACAAGGAAAGACAGGGTTGCCATATTTGGCAGGAAATTTCCCATTTGGCGACATGCTATAGATGGATGAAGAACCTTCTGGAACGAATTCTTACCAGTTTGGTCCAGAATGTTCTCGAACGCAAGCCGAAAGCTGTATAAACCCTGCTGGTACGCGGTGAGTCAATCAGTGTCTATTCTAACAAGTTGATGGCCAGTCTAGTGTGTCTCGTCAGAATCCCTTAGTCGATCGTGGATCTATGGAGTGTCTCGTAGTCTATCGAGTTTTATCGTCAGTCTAGTGTCGAGTTGGTGTATCGACGATGTGCATCGTTGAGGCTATCGTTGAGTGCATCGCGAGTTGTAGCGTGGAGAGTCTCGATAGTACCTTGAGTTCCGAGAATGACCGAACCGAGACGGGAGCTTTACTCTAGTGCTCTGACGTGAAGCTGTTTTCACCGTTATAGCCTGAAGATTATGTCGCTGATTGTTTCAGCTTGCTTGTCGTAGTTCTTCGACGACTGTAAACGTGTGTTTGGAGCTATCTTGAATAAAACCGGCTAATAAATTGTGTTTCCATTCTTCATCAACTGTGGACTTTAATCACACCAAATTCACGAACCCGTACAGACACGCAGCACTATCAAAAACAGATATTTATTCAATCATTCCTTTCCGAATGAATATCTCAAAAATATTTCATTCCAGTAAGAAAACGCAATTGACTCCCTAAAGACATATTTAAACTTGACAGCTAAGTTTTCTTTTTCTTAAGCACATGCATTAGTTTATTATGAGTTTATGCAATATGTATATGTTACCGTGCATTTAGTTTATGCGATACTTTGAACTGTGAGGAGGAAATAATTTTAATCAAAAGAGCAACAATTATAACTTCCTTTTCAGGATTAAACTTTAATTGCAAAAAGTAAATTGCACTAGGTCACACGTTTCCTGTATTCGACTTGAACCGAAACTATAAACTGATAGACTTTCTTTCCTAATGATAGGCAATTTCATTTCTAAAGCTATTCTCTCTTCAAGAAGTATCTCCGTGAAGCATAAGCTAATAAAATATCAATCTCTTTATTCGGAGAGCTAACTGCCTCTTTAAACCTCCGAACATGTTTCATGTAGGATTTCGCAATCAATTCTCCGTACATACTACTAAAGGCAAAAGCATGTGGCGTTTTTAAGGCGCCTGTCTAACCAGAGTAGAGAGAGATAGAGGAAGAAGCGGAAGAAATATGTTCTGTAAAAAGACACGAACAAAACTCGTCGTTCGATTATAAGGAACAAGAAACAGAACAGTGATCATTTTCTGGTTTTGTACAAAATATGCATTATTTCAAACTAACAACAAATGCGAAAGTAGTAGTAATGTTCTAATTAAATTCATTTTTTCCGCTGTGTTTAATTATTTTCTTATTAAATCTTCCGTCTATTTGAGGAGGTTTCTCTAAACCTTTTTAATTTCCACTGGTGCTTCTGAAGCACTTGAATTCAATTCTCAAGTTAAGTACTCGTTTCATTCATGACGCTGAATTTTCTATCTTAAAAAACTTCAATAAATCAGTTATTTCGTTTTCATTTTTTGAATGGGTTCTGCGAAAAAATTCTAATGATAAATCTCCAAGGGATTGATTTTAGCAACACAAGTTACAACAAGTAACTGTAACTGTTTGGATTTATTACGTTACTTTCCAAGCTTCGAATATGCGTTTTGCATTCTGAACTAAGTTTACACATCTGTATAATGTTTGTGGGGTTCCACTTTTTAATTCACAGTTCAACATTCGAAACCGCTTACACGGATAAGCGAATAATCGCTAAAGTGTGTGAACAGAGACGTAAGACTTAAGAAGGGTTAACTACCCTTTATTTCTCAAACTAAATATGACACAGTCAGCTCCTATCTCGGAGCGTACAGCAAAGCCTCCACTTGGGCTTGGACTCAAATTCATAGAAAATTAAAATTAACTAAGCTAAAAGAAATATCCAAAGCTATCAAGGTACTAAGTAGTCGGCCCCTAAATCTCAATTAAATCGGTGAAGCCAATCAAGGGCCTAAAGTATGGCCGAGCGTAGCAATAGCCTAGAGAGAGGGGTAGCCAAAGGCAAACGCGCGCTAGTCAGGAATTCGGGCTCTCTAACGAAGTCAGTGGAACATCGACTTAAACACTATTCTTACTCATTTGCATTAACTGCGTTTCTGAAAAATACATTCTGGTAGGAAACTCTAAGCTGAAGCTAGAAGGGATGGGAAATTAAAATAACTATTATAACAGTAGGATAAACCTTAGATCTTATATGATTTTCGTACTGGACTAAGTTTGGTAGTCTTGACATATGTGTGTTTATACCTTTTCGGCGAAATCATTCTTTTGGTATATTCAAGGGAATTTCATAGTTTCTGGTACTCAAGAATAACCAGCGTACAGCTACCTCACCTTCATATATTAGGTACGATTTTAAGTAACTAAACTTTTCTATGTTTTTAAGACTCGAGTTTTTATGGATAGTTACTTAACTAAGAGTGAAATCGGCGTATCGCGGTGACCACGAAACTTCTAAGCTGCGCGAGATGACTATATCGCCTGAATGGCAGTTCCAGAAACACTATTCTCCCCAAAAATAGCTTAAAGTCATTAAGGTAAAATAGCTTAAAGTTATTAAAGGTATCGGTAATTTTAATTTCTATATCTGGTAGCCGCTTCTAAGTCTCACCGACTTCTAGTATTTTTCACTTTAATTAACATATTTTTTTTTCACTTCACTAATACATATTTTTGTTTTATTTTTAGTGTTTTCTTGGAATTCAAGACACTACGCATCTTGCAACTATCTCATCGATGAGTCTAGTAACCAAAGCAATACTGATGAAAGTTTCGTCACAGATAAAAAGGAATGAAGAAACTTCTATCGTTATATTTCAAAATAATGATTATCGAAACATTTGAGAACATTGAAGGCTGGGAAATAGTTGACAAACTCTCGCATTCAACGCATATAGATGTACATGAAGAATGTAGAAAAATTTGCGAACATAAAGAATGCTAATGAGGATGGTTTGCCTAATTTCCTAAATGCCCATACATCCCTAAAGTCGTTTTATGAAAAATAAAAGCCTAATTATTAGAAATTTCGCACATTTTCTATGATTTACTTTTAATATTTGTAATTTTAACTAATTTTTATAAATTTTTCGAAAACATTTTTTATTATAACCTATAACGTTTTTAACATCATCTTAAAGTAGATGTATTTCTAGGCACACTTGCAAAAATTATAATTTTCTATTCAAAATTTCCTAAGATGTACGTGAATTTACCTATTGGCGTGTTTTGAAATTTGCATATTCGTTACAAGCGATAATAGCGCCAAATGTGGTTAACGCACTTTTTTAAAATCATTTGAAAGTAACGAACCAGACCTTTTTCAAGCTCGTATACAGTAACAAAAGAGGAAAGAAAAATAGGTTGCTATAAATTAAGAAGTTCGCCATGTGAATTATTCTTGGCGCAAACTGAAAAAAATGCGCCCGGATACAATTTTACATTTCTTCGTAAATTTCGCACCACATTTTACAAAATTTGATATTTAGGCATAATTTGAGTCGTACAATCGAAATATGAAAACAAATTTCAGAGAACGTCCGATTTTTTGTCCAAATGCTGACATTAAAACTATGCTATACATAAAAGTATTTTATGTCCTAAGTCGCGCTTTCCAGACATGAAAATCGCAATTTGAATTTCGTCAATCGGCTCAGTAGAACGAGAGATGTAGAACTATCCTTTTTTTTCTTTTTTTGCAAATTTGTACAAATTTATATCGAAATTTCTGTCTCACAAGCAAATTTTTCTCAACATGAGACGTGTTGCCAAATAGGCCTTCGTCTAAAACTTGAACTGCAGAAAGTGGATTAGTGATGCATTCAAACGCCACAATCAAAATCGGAGAGTGGATTGGCATTGCATTAAATGCCATAATAAAGATCCAAGCATTTATATGAGAGTGTGTGTATTATTCAAGATTCCATATCGATGTGGTAGTTGGTCGGCCTGATAATTTTTGGGCACCTTTCAGAGATAAGCCAATACATTTTATATGAAGTGGTTTCTATTATAGATAAATGAATTTACCACATAAATTCTAAGATAAAAATAACATAAGAACTGCATTAAAATTTATAGCCTTCTTCCGAACTGCAACCGATTAAGGTGTTCGAAACACATAAACTTTTGTTGAACACTTCGTTCTTATATTGTAAACTTCACTGTTCTGTGTCATTTACAGTTATTTCTGACGCAGAGACATAAAGAACAATTTTCTACGAAAATCTAGCGTGGACAGAGTACTAGAAATTTGGTGTGTGTGGGTGGAAGGGGATCCTTGAAAAAGATAGTCTAGCAAAGTAGTTTTTTCTATTTTATCCAGTGCCTAATAAAATATAATAACGACTTCAATTTCCAGAATGGAAACTAACTCTTAACGATACAAAAGACAATAAAAAATATATATACAATTCTTTTTCGCTATCACATGGAAAAGAATATAATGGAAATTGGTTTTCACCCAGTGAGCTGTTTTATTGCTTCAATCTGTCTCCAGTCCACTTTTCTTCTTTACAGTTTGATAAAAATAAAAAAAAGTTCTAGTAATAAGCATTCTGATTTGGAAAAAAAAGAGAGAAACATTAAAACTAAAGAAATTGTTAAAAAAATGTCCCTCGAATGAAAATGATTTGCTACTAGAATGAAAAGGGCCATTATTCGAAAAACTGAAGAAGTAATATTAAATAAAAAAGGTAAGAAATTCTTACATTTAAATCAATAGAAGTATAATTACTAACTTTGCATGCAGAAGACGAAGTTCTTTGTTCTTATCAGTTTGAAGAACATCAGTATTATTTAGTATTATAATTAAAGATTTTAAATGTTACTTTTTTCCTTCGAAGTCATTTACATTCTTTAATAAATCGTTTCGATTTCAAGCACATGCTTCACGTAATTAAAATAAAATGTAAAGTAGATTTTTAAATTCTTTTCTGTGCTTCGCTTTTAAAGCATGATTCAGTTTTACAGTATTATGTTTATTGCATAATATTGTACACAGGCTTAACATTTATGCATTAAAATTTATTAATTTTTTCTTACATTTTATGATAACGTTAATCCTAAATACCGGCAATAAATTGCAGACCTACAGATCCAGTCTCTATTTCTTCCGAATTTCAAAACTGTTATTTAGATGCAATAACATATTTTGATGATAAGATGCTTATAGATTACAGAACCACATTAAATAATGCTGATGACAAAAATTATGTATTTCTTTAAACACACAATAATATCTACTTAACGCATTCGCTACGTATCGCACTTGACCCTGTACTTGAATCATACCCAAGTCTAGGCAATACTTTTGTACAGAGTGATACTTTCTTTCTAGATGCTTAATAAATCTTTGGATATAATTTCATGAAAATACAGTTTTATGTAGCAGAATTCTAATAAGTATTTGAAAGTATAAATAAAAACGTCTCAAGAATTTTTTTAAATGCTACATATCAAAATCAAACCAGGAAGAAAAGCACAAGAGAGTTTTCGCTTTACTTCTACACCTTTCTATGCGTTATGAATAATGAATCGTACAAAATGGAATAAGATTTTCTATCACTGTAGCACTAACATTCAGGGAGGCAGTTCGGGAAAAACTGAAAAAAAGACGCCTTTCTTCTTTAAAAGTTCTGCAGAATGACATTCATTCACTTCTGCATTACGATCCGTTTACAAAAGTTCACCTGTATAATATCAGATCTAGTAATTGTGACACTTAGCTAACAAGACACTTAGCCGATAGGACATTTAGACGATTATCAGTTTTGACGACATCAAGTTAAGATAACAGAGCTTTAGCCTAAAACATGTTTAGCCGACAGCCCTTACAGTTATATTGTGGCATTTAAGTTTTACTATTGCAGTGTTACTTAATTTAATTCTTTCCTTTCTGCCTCTCTTTGCTGCGAGGTTCGCTCATTCTAGATTTTATATAAATTTTGAGTGGCCAGCAGTTTCGTTAATTTAATAGCCATTAACCTTACGCCACTACAAGGGCCGGGAGTAGTGGCCATTTCGTTATGAAAGCATCTAATAAGTTAGGCCACTGTTGCCTCCTATGAAGGCACGGACAGCCAAAACAAACTCTTATAACCGTTTCTGCTACTGAAAGCAACTGCGGCGTTTTATGATGATTCCTGCTACTAAGTGGGTTTGAATTTCCACTTCCAGACAGTCCGTTATCTCATTTCACATTAGGCAGGAGGAGACTGGTGTTAACTACCAAGGTGGGCAAAAGCCAATTGGCTAAAACAAGGCAAAGCACGTCAGTTGAGAAAGAGGGCCTCAAAGAAAAGCCAGACGGCTAAAAGAGGAGGGGGTGCCTTTCGGCTAAAAGAGGTGGGGTTGCCTTTCGGCTAAAAAAGGGAAGAAGCAAAAAACTAAAAACTGGTCTAAGAAGGGTCGAGCCTTTACGGCTATTAAAAAAACACAACTGCAAAGATCTGTAGGCGAAATGAAGCCAAGAATATCGACAAAAGAGGGAAGGCCAAACGTCGAAAGGTG
>KK116536.1:530028-555716 GCA_000611955.2 Stegodyphus mimosarum | reverse complement strand
TTCGAAAAGAAAAGAGGAAGCTTTACTAACTTAAAAGCAAAAAGGAGGGCGGTCATGACAGCTAAAACAGGTGGTGAAAGGACGACGGCCAGTGAGGTTACAGTGCTAGTGGAATCAAAAGGAAAAAAAATACAAGAGCTTGCAAAACTACGAGGGTAAGTTGAAAAATAAGTTTTCCCTGTCGACTATGGTCAGAGTTGTGTATAAAAGTCAAAAAATAGAATGAGACATTAAAGATATGACATAACTTTATTTTTCCACATATGTACCAAGTACATTGTGACATTTGTCATATCGCTTGATAAGCTTCAAAAAGCCCTCCAGGAAAAAATCAGGGCTTTGCATATGGAAGAAGTGTTGAACGGCTTGTTTCTCTTCAGTATTGCTTCCAAAGTATTGCTTCCAGTATTGACACCCATGCGTTGTTCCTTGTGTGTCGAGGTCAATTGTCGGGGCACCCATCGTGCTGACAATTTTCTGTATCGAAGAATGCCGTGGATGATGTTTTGAGCTCGCTCATGTGAGATTCCAAGTTCTTCCGCTACTTCATCGATGGTGATACGCCGGTTCGCTCTAATCATGTCATCCACCTTCCTGACATTTGATTCTGTAGTGGCCGTGCGCGTCCGTCCAGCTCTCGGTATGTCCTCCACTTGCTGACGTCCATCACTGAATGTGCGACACCATCTCCGCACCATTTGCTTCGACATCACACCTGGCCCATAGACTTCCACGAGGCGGTTATGAATTTCTGTTCCTGATACTCCACGTGCCCATTCATAGCGGATAACCGCTCTCACTTCCTCCTTCGACCACGAATTCAAAACGCTCCTTCTCTCCATACCTACCGTGGTTCAAATGAGAGGCTGGTCTCCGCTTTGCGCAGGCACTGCAACAGCGTCATCTGCTTGATTTGCAGCGACCTCTACCCAATGGTCTATCGGTGACTTGCGCGTCCTCCTGCTGTGTCGCCTTTCGCCCATAGCCGTTCAACGCTTCTTCCATATGCAAAGCCCTGAATTTTTCTTGGAGGACTTTTTGAAGTTTATTAAGCAATGTCACAAATGTCTCAACGTACTCGTACGAGAATAATAAAATAAAGGTATGTCATATCTTTAATGTCTCATTCTATTTTTTTACTTTCATACACAACTCTGACCACAGTCGACAGGGGAAACTTATTTTTCAACTTACCCTCGTAATTTAATGCTAGGTGTAGTACAAATAATTCATGACATAGTTTACAATCCGCATGTCATGTTGAAAGGAGCCTAATAAATGAATCCGTTGTCGCATTGTAAGCATTATCACGTTCAAATTTGTCGCACTTCAATCCGTTGTCGCATTTAAAGAGCACTAAGAATGAATTTATAAGAACTTATGAAAGAAATAAACTCAAATTGTTGTTGCAAAGCAACTCTTTGACTAGAGCAGAACAGTGTTCAAGATAGAAGAGAAACACACAACAACGTGTGTGCAAGTTGTTCCTTCACTTTTATAATTAGAAGAATGTTCTTTAAAGCAGAAAAAGCGGGTAGCAGATATGCATGGTTATTTACTAGGAGTTCCTGTAATTTTGATAACATCCTTTATACTACGCACTATTTCATCGAATGTATCATGTTTCTTTTCATCAAATGTATTATCTTTGCACTCTTTTTAGGACATATCAAATTGTAAAGGAAAAACTTTCTTGCTACGATCGTATGCTCTAGCTTCTTAAATGTTATATAAACGTAAACACTGAAGAATAACCTTTTCTTTGCACCTGAATAATTTTAATTCATTTATATCTGTGTGGTACAGTGAAAACATTGTAAGCAGCACCACTTTTACGTTATCACAATATTTGGGGACTTCACATTCTAGCCGAAATCTTTTTATGAACAGTATTTTCTTATCATTATTAGGAAAGCTTCAAACGTGGTAGAATTCAATTATATTGTGATATATACACAAAATATATACAAAGTATCTTTTGAAACGTGTTAGATTGACTAATCGTTGGCAGTGTAGAGTATATTAATCATAATATTGCATGACACTAATGATATTTTTGAAATTTACAGCACTTTCCCATATTCTGCGTTGCCCAGCCGGTATAACATTTAGTGAGTTATTACTGCTGCACCGATGGGCCGGATTTTGAATCTCGGAGAAGGCATGGATGTCTGTAATCAGATACTATCTGTACGGTATCGCCTGCATGTGTATTCTTCCTCAAAACTGGAGCGGAACTGCACAGCTAGTGCGACAAGGCTAATGTGCCACCAATGGTGAAATTTTAGTATTCAGGCCACTTCTACTTGTACCTTTACCTGCAAAAGCAAAATATGAAGGCATTTCAAAAGATGTGGCAATTATGTGGCGATTAGTTCTTCGCTGGAAACGATTACTTCTTTTAGAAGCCATAAATCAACTATAATTAAGCTATAATTAAATATTGCCGGATAAATTATTCTTACCCACAAACACAAAATTTCATGAAACTACATTAGAAAATGAATGAAAAAATTGCGTTGAATGAATTCTAAATAAACTCATTTAGTGAATGTTCTCAATCCATTTCCTTTATCAATTGATTACACCAAAATTTATGTAGCATATGCATGAACTACGTTACACTGCGAACGTAGTATTTTACATTAAAATTGTTTGCAAATTGTATGACCCATTTATGATGAGAAGAGCAATCGAGGGTAAATTGATTGAACTACACATTACCTTAATGATTCTCATTAATCAAACAGCGAATAAGGAATATCGATATAGTACTATAATGGACTCCAACAATATTGATATGAGAACTTGATGCATCTTGTTTCTGAAATCGATACTTAACTGTTTATCTACAGATAGTTTATGTGAAGTGTTATCCCTCTTGTAATTTTTGGAGCACAGTATATATTTTTCAGCTGACAGCAAGAATAAATGCAAGGAAGTGATAACTGCATTTATTTTGTGAATATATATATTATATTTTTGGTTGTATTCTGAAGTTTAAAATCCCGGGGGCTAAAAGAGAATTGTTTCTTTTGAACAATCAAACCAGCGCATATGGCAGACATAGCTAAAAATCACAATAATATTTGCGTATCACCTAAACCAATGTTTTTTTAAATTGGGACCACTGTCATAAATTGAAATATTCTGAAAATCGCCTTACCCTTTTCCCCTTCGAAAGCAAATTTTACCATATGTAACTATGAATATACTTATATATTTAAAATACAAGTGTGATGATGCCACGAACGTCTATAGGGAGATATACTTTCATAGAGAATTTTCAAAGGGAAACAGTCTCGCATCCAATCTAAGAGACACCGTTTTGCATCATACATTTCTCGTGCTAAAATTATATTAGGCATTTCATAAATAAAGTAACCAGTAATAAATTGCATAAAATGCCAGTCTTGGTATAAATTATAATAGACGATTGGTATGTGTACTTCAAAATCTCTTATATTTTCAACTATAGTGTGGTATACGTAGATAATTTAAATTTTATTTTTTGCATTTTTTGGAAATATAGAAGAAGCGCAGGGTAGGCTTCGAGGACCAGTTCTGATCCGCGAACTATATGAGAAGCTCTGACCTAGACTAAATGAGTTATTCTCATATTGCCATCAGAATCTTTTGTTATAAAAGTGGATTTAATTATGAACGTCTGAAATATAATTTATGTTTTGCTACTTCATTTAAAATTTCAAGCTTACGAGGTGCATTTCCATATTTTTAAGCCTGTCAAAAATTATGAAAACTAGCATTCCATAAGGGATGTATTATAATAAATATTACATTAAATTATGTACAATGAAACGCTGTTTTAAAACGCATAAGGCAATTTTAGTTTAGAAATCATTTTAGCAGATTTCTATTATTTCATTTTTTAACAAAATACACTCTTTGAAACCAAATAAACAAGTTTAAGATTCTAAAAATATTTTTATAGCAAACATGCTAAAATAAAACAAATGCAATAATTCCGAATGTGTTTACTATAAAAATGCAATACACATAATATATAAAGTGATTTATTATGAGAAGATGCTCAATGAAATTTATATGTTTAATATGATTTGCGTACTTAATATAGGTTATAACTTTCATGTTATGATTAGTTGTAATTTACTTTCAGGACATTGTGCATTGCATATTTCAGGGATTGACAATGATCAAATATTCTAGACCGGATAAACCTGCTGCACCAAGATGTCTGACATCGAGTGTTTCATGATAAGCAGATTGCATCGTACAACAGTTTGAAAATGAATATTTCATTATGATCCGGAAAAATTCCATTTTCGTAACGAGTTTCCAAGCATTCCGTTTGATTTAAATGAATATTTGTTAACTTCGACATTTTGTTCTTATTCACTTTATTTTGATTGGATACCTTGTCATTTTACTTCTTAATTATGTTGATTAATAGCGTAATTACTTTAAAAAAGAATTTATTCATTCAAATTTAATTTGGAAGGTTATATTTGAATTTTTTGTTTCATTTGAATGGCAATAATTTATTGGTAACTTAATTCAGATTTCTTATTTAATACTTGTACTAGTCAGAGTAAAATTCTTAGTGAATTGCAACATCATTACTGACACTTTATGAATTTCCGTGTTATCATTTAAACTGTCTCAATCAGTTTGATTTATTTGATTGTGGCCAAGCAATGGCGAGATATCTGTCTAAGGAGAGGAATGCCTTCGTGGAGGACTTTCTAATGGAAATTGGCTCTTATTTTCAGAAAACACGGGGAAAACTTGTCAGGACTGAGTGTTCGGTGCATACTCTTGGTGAACATATTCGTAAATTAAACTAAGTCCTGATCTTGAACAGGGAGCTATGTTCTGTGGTAGAAAACTGTGGTTAAGTGGTAGAAGAACTACACGTAAAAAGGATTTAAAATCCTCTTTTATTAAACCCCAATTATACACAGCCACTTCCCAACTCAGGAGGGATACAGAAAATAATGACCGCACTTGGGTCTAAACTGAACAATTAAATAATTTAAACTAAAAATTAAATAGAAATTAAGTAGTCGTTGCTCGCGAGGTTGACCTCTATGCTAAATGGCGCGTAGCAAGATTTAACTAATACTAACGCTTTTAGATTAACTTCAATAAGTAATAGAATAACAGCGCTAAGGCTTAGAATTTAAATACTAGCTAGTCAGGCGAACGTCGAACAGAGCAGCAGTGGTCTTAGACTAAAAGCTCTCTCACACTGAGAGGTTCCTACCTATCGCTTAAATAGAAACTTGGCTCCACTTCAAATTAGCATAAAGCTGAAACGCGCTCTTATTTTAACGGGAAGTTGAAATAAGAACACATAGGAAAGGCAAATTAAAATAAAACTTTGTTAGTTTAAACTAAAACCTTACAAACTACGAAAGCGCCTATGTAGCCGGCCCTTTCGCTAGGAATCGAACACACGTCTAAATATCAGTGTTTACGGATTTTACTGCTCTGCCGCTGGTGGCCTTATGCTTTGTCGATGTGTAAGATGCTATTTTAATTTAAAATTATATCTGGTTCTCTCAAAATAGGATTAGCTACAGCACAACAGTGATACATGGTGAAACAGCTAGGGGCCTTAAAAGACTGTTTTTTAGGCTTGATAAGCTTGCATTGTACGATAATTTAATGCCATTTAGCTATTCAAAAGTTGTAGAGCTCAGAAGAATGATTGTATGCCTGCGGCTTGGGATTTTCATGAATAAAGGCAGCAATGATACACTAAAGGTATACAAATTCATAGCAGAGCTTAAAAAGGGATAAAGTAGTGGACGTGCTTAGGTGGTGCAAAACGTCTTGAGAAGCAAAAAAATGATACTTACCCCCAAAAATTAAATACTGCTTTAAATTGCACGGATCCTAATTTTTGGTGCCGCCCTATCAATCACTGCACTCTGAAGAGTGTACTTCATTTCACTGTATCTGCAGTCGTTCGCCAACACAAATACTGATTTTGTGCCATGGCATCCGATCACTATTATAACTGGTTTGAAACCCATCGTAATTGAACTATGAATTCAGGTCACATGATTAGACGAATAGCATCTGCAGTTATTTCAAGCTAAGGTAATATTTTTGAAAAAAGAGGAACAAGCAAATCTATAGATCCTGGATCTCTCAGCACTTGCAAGAGTGCAATATGCTGATCTCGCTGTCATGTTGTGCGTTTCTGTACGTCTTGACGACTAATTTAGTAATGTATTCCTTGACAGAAGAGCCATTTATAGACATATACCACTGCTGATGACTGACTGATCTCTGTTTTGCCCCTTCATCCTTTACATATTTTGATGCACTGCCTTCAGGTGACTCATCTTTACATTCCTTCATTGCTCGATACCGCGTTTGATTCATGAATCAAATATACGTGCCTTTTTAGGTGAAAGGTTTAAAAGTAAATAATCCATTTATTTGGAATGTCAAAAAGTAATCAGAGATGAATTGCAAATAGAATATTACAGTTAGTTCTTAAAAGAGTGAGGAGAGAGCAAAGCGTTTTCTGTCGGCATTACTAGTATAATAACTTATTCATTACTCATGTTTACTAAACAGTGTAGAAATAAGCTAGGAATGCATATTCCCCTACCAAGCTCTTAAAAACCTTTACTTATAAGCTATATAGCAACAGCTTGTAAATTAAAGGGACAAAGAATGATCTGAAGGACTTATAATATTGTTTTTCTTAGGCTAAATGTGTCGTGGTAGTTACTGAAGAAATAAGTGAAAAATCAATGTATTAATAGTACATATTTCACCCAGTATTTTATAAAAGCCATGCAAGAATTTAGACTTCTCTGGACTTAGATTAATCAAATAGATCTTAAATTAATATAAAGTAATGGCATGGAGTGAAACCAGATCAGCCATAATATAATCCTTGATCAGGTAATGGAAAAACATTCATAAAAATGAGTTCTTTTTACTATGCAATTTTATAAAAACTACTATTATGACAAACATATTGATATATTCATACATTTAGTGCGCTTGATGAATTAAATTAATACATCTGCATAACAAAAGAAGCAATTAAAAGTCGACAGAAGAAAGAAAATACCCATTATGTTAAGTTAAAGCAAATTTCTTCTTCAAGGTATTTTGAAACGATAATACAAAAAAGTGCGTATAGAAAGCTGTTTAAAGGAATATTAATCCGCAATCTTAAAGATAATTTTTTAAACCGAAATACTTTTTCCCTTTTGGTTCGAGGAACAATATATTTATGAGAACATGCTAATCTTTTGAACAGCAAAAAAATGCTAAATAAATAAATGGTTACGCTGTTATGAAAATGATTGCTGAAAATCTGTTTTCTTCTTTCTTCAGCCTCTATGAAAAAACTTAATAATTCCCCAAAGCTCTTACTGGTGTTTATATAACTAGTTAAAAGCTTATATACGTGGGGAATATAATGCGGAGTATTTATCCTATATGTTCACTAAATCATTTAACTAACATTTTTTATAAATTCAGTTATACATATAACAAAAGAATTATTCATAAATACATAAAAGATCTTGTTAGCTACGTGTATGTTGGTATACACATGTTTACAGGGTCTAAAATGGAGTTCATACTCACCTTTTCCATTTCCGAAGGTCCAGTATCATATTATGCATTTTAGAACTATATCTAGGAAAACAAATACAGTAGATGAATAAAAGTGACAGTAAGGCATTTGGCTGAAAATTAGGGAAATGTTTAAGTCAGCAACTAGAATAAAATGCCTGGTACTGTGATTTTTATTCGATGTCTAGAAACGAACTTAGCTGCAATAATTACTCATTATATGTTTTCGAATATGAATATACTAGAGAATGCATTGAGTTGTCAAAGACATGATCCTAGGAAAAATTATCCCGTATTTGATAACATTTCCCTTGTATCTTGAAAACAGCGTGCCTATTAAAATTTCCCTCACAGATTGAGTTATTTGTCTGTGTGCTAGCTTATCACTCAGGCTTATCAAGGAGACCAAAGGCATATCCTATCACACAGCTTCTTGAATATCCTATAATTTAGGCCCCAAACTCAAGGGTATTATTAACTAACAGTGAAATCAATACCATCACCTACAAAATGGGAAATAAAATAAACTCAGCACTCCTGACGGTTGCTACTAGTCCGATTGGTATTCCGAGGTTACTAGAAGTGCTAGAGATGCTTCTAGGCAGAATAGGAAACATTCCTTCGTGTCCGCATGCAAATGTGCAAATGACAAACTATTCCTAAGAATGTTCCATACTTTAAAAGGATGAGAAGATTAGCTTTTCGGCAATGATTTGGGATAATTATGCATTGGGATATTTGGATGCCAGTAGAAGCTAATCTTCATATTTGGCTACTATATGAAACATGGCGATGGGGATGACTAGCAAAGGACGTGAATTTTTTGTGAACAAATAATTTTTTCATTGTATATGAGAGAAATATCATTGAGCATGATAAAATTATGTTTATCAGTTCGTACTAATCAATTTAATTTCAATGCCGTAGAGCTTCTACATTATTACGCTCTAAAATATTTCTTAGTATTGATTCATAAATCTTGATATTGCACATCTTTATGATTTTAATCTACCTTCTTCCAAATATATTAGAACCATACCTAAAATTCTCGAAAGTGAAATTAAAATCAATTATATTTGACTATATTAAATATAAAAATTAAATTAACATTTTAATATTACATTTACTTTGCATTTGCCAGTAATGCTAAAAGTTCATTCAGTAAAATATATTGTTTCGAAATGCCTAGCAGCGATAAGATAGCTTCTCGCAAACCGAGTTTAGGGTTGCCAGAAAATAGACAGGAAAGGCAGAGTTGCCATATTTGGCACGGAATGATCCATTTGGTGACAAAATTTGCTATGTACCATAGACAGAGCGAGAACATTCTAGAACTAATTCTTACCGGGCTTCCAGAGAAATGTTCTCAAAGGTAAGTCAAAAGTTATAGATACCCTGCCTGTATGCGCGTAGATTATCGTGAAGAGTATCTTGAATGTGTTGAGTTCAGTAGTACTGCTTTGAGTTCAGAGAATAGCTTGAGAGCGATCAACCGAGACGGGAGCTGTACTTTAGTGCTTTGTCGTGAAGCTGTTTTCACCGTTATAGCTTGATAGCCTGAACGCTCTGTTGCCAATTTTTTCAGAGATCATCAACGTTTTTCGACGACTGCAACGTGCCTTTGGAACTATCCTGTGTAATACTGACGAATAAATTGTGTTTTGAGTCTTCATCAACTCTTGTTATCAATAATTCGAAATCCTCGAACCCGTAGAACGGAACAATATGCAATAAATAATCATTATTGAAGAAAACTTTCTTCAATAAATATTCGCATTGAGAAAAACTGATCCAGATTCGTCTAATGTTCATAAACTTAACAGTAAAAAATAATAACGTCCCGTTTCATTTGTCCTTTCTTTACAAACTGTTACAATTTTAGGATGTTATTGCATTTATATTGATGAAAAGAAAAAAAATATCAATATAATTTTAGTTTATAAGAATTGTACTTGATGCATTTTTTCCTGTTATCAAGATTAATACTTAGATATTATGTAATCTATAAATATCATAAACGTTTGATTTGGAAACCTACCCTCTGATACAAAAAGTAATATTTTTAGGTTAGATTTATCAATTAAATTTATCATCGTTTCATTGAGCCCGAAGTTGTGGACACTGAAATGAAAAGTAAGAATTAGTGTATTAAAAGAAAATATCCATGACTCCTAAAAAAATCTAAGGTTCGAGCACCAGTGATCAATGAACAGATTGTATTAATAACAAAGATATGCTATTTTATCGTTAAACGATTCAAAGTACGGCCTCACCTTACCAAAAGAGCGATAGTTCTTTTTGAATTCACCTAACGATACCTCTTATTGGAAACGACACAGGAAGTTTGATTCCCATTTTAAGGAAGAAAAGAATATTTATCCTTTTATGCTAAAAGTAAGTTTAATTTTTAGCATTTCTCACCTTTTTTGAAAATTTTTGTTGTTAGTTATACGCATAAAGGAAAAGTTAGGGAATCTGAAGTCTACAGTAGAAAAAATCAGTCCAGGGAGTTAACATTTCGATTGAAATGATCATCCCGATGCCACTGCTCGTTCGATTCTTTCTGCTTTTCGCTTCATCTTTATAGCCCATTCTGGATTTACTCGCCGTTCCCGATCGTATTCATTAAGTTTAATGCTAATGAGTAGTGATTCAATTCAGTGAGGGAACGGTTCAGACACGATCCCATAAAAGACTGGTTTTGCCCACATCTAAAAAATACCGCAAAATTTTCCTTCGCTACCTGAGTGTAAAAATAGATGCCATACTAAATGTTTGATGTGGAATATTTAAAATATAAAAAAGCATACGTGGGCTTCGTGTCCAAGCAAAGGGATGCTTTTGCGGAGGAAGTTTAAGCTAAATGACTTGTAGTCACGTTAACCTGGGAATCCATTCAGATAGCTCAATCGTGGATGTCTGAAACCAGCAGCGTTCATTCGTTTTACCGCTAGTCAGCTAGTGAACGATTTTCAAAAGCAAACTGTAAGTACTTAACACTAGAACGCCCGCAAATTTCATCCCCCTAGAACGCGCATTGTAGTCATTTCAACTCCAACGGGATTTATAAGGTAAACACATAAACAAGAGCAGAATAATGAATACATTATTCAATTAAAACTTTTAAATTTGTAATTAGGAACAATAGATACAAATATTTATTAAAAAAACTGAATTTACAATTACAAGAAATTGAAAAAAAGTGGCATGCTTTCACAGAAATCATATACATACAATCCTTTTGAAACCAAAATTCAGGAATGCAGTTTTTGCGTATATAATCTAACTTTCCATGACATTTTCCGCACACTATGTTATTGCATGAAATACAGATATTAATAGTCATGTTATCATTACAAAGTTTCACTTTACATTTCCTCCTCTTTGGGGCTGATCTCGCTGGTGGGTCTCCACTGCTTACGTTTCTTTTTGGTTTTATTAGTAAGGCGTATGTAGTTTTGACGCATTTTATCAGCTAACATCTGGATGAACGTCTGTCTTGTAATTAGTTTTTTAGTAATTTTTTTAAATAATCCAGGCATTTATAGCAGCTAAATCTAATATATCGTAAAAAGTATGAATAGACCATCTTCTAGAAGGTGCTTTTACGGTGTACTTTCCAGCCATCTGATCAATTACAACGACACTAACTTTGGTTGCATTATAAAAACTAATTGTTTCTGGAGTTTTTTCATTATTACTTATATCGACAGATGGATGAAGGGTACTTTAAATCATAACATTTTTCGTTCTGTTTCTTTGATATACTGTAAGAGTAGCGCTTGTTTCGTCGTGTTTCAAAATTTTAGATTCATACAGTGCCTCTTGGGAATCTTTCATGGACTTCGGGATTTCTCTTCTTGCCCTGCTGACAGTTCTTACCAAGCGTGTTCCCTTCTTTTGTAATTCTTCAGCTAAATCAAGTGATGTAAAAAAATATCAACTGGGACATTCAGACCTTTGTTTAGAAAAGGTTTTATCAGTGTCATAACAACGTATTCAGATAATCTTTGATCAGATGGTCGTTCTTTATTTTTTTTTAAATAAGGGAAAACACTGAGGAGGTATTTTGCTTTTATATCAACAGCAAGTCAAAACTTTTGTCCACTTTTATTGTTTTTGACGGTATAAATTGAGTAAACGGACATTGTGTTTTGCTTGGAAACAGTTGTTCGTCTAGCAAGCATGTAGAACGTGTATATTTCAAGTCAAATCGTTACGATCGTAAAATTTCACAAAACCTATTTCTTCCCATAGTTTCTGTGCAACAATTCAGGCCCCAGATTTTAGACCACAAGGAATAAAGATCTATTCCTTTTGCACTACTCACACCCCGAGCATATAGTATTCCAATAAAGGCAAGTAACTTGTCTATAGAAAGAGACCAAGAGTGATTCTCAAGGATGTGCCTTGTCTCTAGTTTTCTTTTTGTTGTTAAAATTTGTGCTGTCTATAAATAAAAACCAAGCACTCAGAACACTATTATCACTGATGTTTCTTTTGGCATGATTTGTTGGTCCAATATCTTGCTATATAATATTTTGTTTTGAAAACCTTCCGGGATTTTGTTTTTAATTTTATACATTTTCTATTGTGTGCCATCAGGAGCAGTGAAAGTTTTAATATTACCTGACGCATCTTCTGAAATTTTCTTGTTTTCACCTCCAACAGAGTCTGATCAATAACCATTTACACGTTCAAAATCATTGGTTCCCAAACTTCTTTTGACCCACGGACCCCCAACTGATAAAGCTACATAAATGTGTAGTATAAAGACTACAAATAAAAAAAAACCGTTTTGTTGAAGAAGTATTTATTGAAATTAAATCTTTTGTTTAAAATAAAATAAAAAAAATAATGACTTGGATAAACTTGATGAGGTGTTATGAGTGTATTTATGTAAGACTCAGGGTTTGTGAGTAGCAACCGCAAATCTCCATAAGCACTAATTTCTAGTCTGTTTCATTTTCTTTTTAGTGATGAGCTTCATAACGGCACTGAATCCACATTCTACCAAATAGGAAGATGGGAAAGCAATCAACAACTTCTGTACAATAATCCATAATGCATAATATAAAATTGGGATCTGTTTTTGTAACCAGAATTTGTGGTATCCTTGTTCAAACATTGTTTTAAGTTCCTCATTTGTGGATATTTCAATAAGCTGCTCCTGTATTAGTACGGATTCATCTGTGTGTGGAATCGTAGTTTCTCCATGCGCAAAAGGGTTCAATAGCCACTCGGGAATATCCAAGTGAAGAATGTCTTTAAATCTTTGGCTCAGGTCTGCATGAAGAGCCATTAAGTGTTGACAGTAAAGAAGCAAGTCTTCATTTCTATTTTACAATTTTGACAGATTTGGAAACTGAAAACATTCTCCTCTTCGCAAGTTTGTTTGTACAGAAAACGTTTTGCCACAAACGCAGATATTAGGCTTTTAGTTTTGATTAAATTTAATTGGTAGATTGATTGTAGTTTCAAATTAGTTTCGTTAAATTTAGCAAATAAATCTATCATATAAGTTATGTCATTCTCTGAGTTAAATCAACTTACTTCTGTGTGAAGTAGTAAACGGTTATAGTCTTCGTCATTTCTTAAACAAAGCTGAGAAATTAATCTCTCATTAAAGGCATTCCTTTTGATTTCAATAACTGCTTTAATGACATAATCTAGTAACCATGCAAACGTTCACTAAGATTTTTTGTGACTAAATGATGTCAATGAATGACACAATGTATTGAAAATATATTCGGTACAGCTTATTTTAAGTATGTTAGAAAGCCTCGGTATTTTCCTACCATTGCCAGAGCACCGTCAGAAGCAACAAAAATGGTATTAGTCAAGAAGAAGAAATTTCTAGAAATTTCATGTGACTGATAAAAAGCTATAAAAGGCCAGAGAGAGAAATCTGAGTTCAGGTGTTTAGTTAGCTGTTGTTATTGTTGCGAGTTCAGCGAGAGATCAGATTAGCTTTCTCTTTGCATTGCGTTCCATTTTAACGTTTTTAATAGTTTGAAGTATAACTACTGATTATATTGCATGATATTGTGAACACTTGTCCGAATATCTCCAAGGAAAATTATTCTGTTATATTTCTTTTGATAAAAATACATTTTATTAGCATTTTATCAGACTTGTGCATTCAATCTATTACGAACCTGTACGCCCGAAACGTTATTTTGTTGTTAAAGTGTTGTTAGCGTGTTGGTGGAAATTGAAAGCTTAAGTAAATTGAAGTCAATTGAACAATAATAAATTTTAGTAATAACATTAAAATAAGTTATAAATAACACTGTTACTACAAGTGACAAATCAATGGAAATAAGGTTTGTCAATATTCATTCAAAAAAGGTATTACATAACGCTCAGTAGTTAAGTAACATACTGTATTTTAAGCATCCACATATATTTATATTTTACTCAGGACGTAAATATCGCTACTATTTTATTTATTGTTATTTATTTAAATTTCCCTAATAATAAAAATATATCACAATTTAATTATTTCATATTAAACCTTGCATGGACGCCCTGACGTTGTTCAGTGACACCCAAATCAATTTTAACTTTTCCAGGGACCCCGAATGATACCGGGAGTCCGTCCCTATTTCCTCTGGCGTTAATCCTTTTTTACGAGCCATTTCTTGCAATATATTCAAACTGAGTAACATGAACATTTATGAAAAATATAACACAAATAGCAACGAAATAACTGTGAAAGGAGTCATCTCAAGAAGTAAGCAAACTGGATCATCAGGTGCAAAAAACTAAGCATTTTTCAGCTTAGGGGTGGAAAGTGGAATATCACAATAACTAATATATCTCTCTTTCAAAACGAAAGTACAATACAAGATCATGACCCCTAAACAGGAAAGAAATTACAAAATTGCGGCCTTTTTTCCCACGAAGTCGATACGACTCCATTGGGCGTTCTAGGAATATAGGCCCATAAATATTTTAAAAATTAAGTTAAATATTTCTGGTTTTCTCAAGTTACAGACATCACTAATTCATTAAAAGTCACGGAAGAAAAACAACTGAAATGAAAAATTAGAAAAGATACGGGTGCTTATTATAACGTGCGGAGTCGAAAGGACTCCGTCGAGCATTCTAGTATTAATGAATCATGAAAAATTTAATTCCAGCTTGCTCATCAACCAGGAATGAAAACTGAAGATAAATATATTTATTTTGCTGCTGTAGCCCTAACCACAATTCAGCATGTAACTGATGTGAGGATGATTGCCATTTATAAGATCAGCAAGAAAGAGATAATATCTTACAGTGTTATTTATTACGGCGAGATATAGGAACAATCCAATCTAATTTTCTGTTTGTCTGAGTTTTACTAGATGAAGCTTTTACTATTCGATTTTTGAAGCTATTAAATTCGAGAAACATTTGTCAGGGAACTCGCCCTAAACCTTTTACTTTGATGCTTTCTCCTTTTATTTGGAATCTCTCAGTACCCCGTCGAATCATTTCGTTCAATACACAGATCGGTCTTTCCGTCGTTGATGGTCCAATAGACAACTGAATCGTTTCCCAAGCTAAGCGCTACCGAAATGCGAAAAATCGAGAATCAATAAGAAGAATCCACTAGAAAGAAATTGCTCTGGTGAACAGTCTCTATAAACATGAAGCAGACATTTCTGCTCTTTATTGCTCTATCCTCCCTCTCACTCTGCGTTGGTAGAAACAGAAGTGGAATGAGATGAGGTAAGAAGTGTGATTTTTGAAATGTTTACATGGAATAGAAGTTTTTCGATTCTAAGAGACAAGAGTGGTAAATGATTTGGAAGACGAGAATGTCAAAATGCCGACACATTTATCTGGATGAGAAATAGATTTGGAAGAACGTAGTATGTTTGCGTGTGCCGAAAGATAAAATGGATGCAAAATTGTTCAAGGAAAATGGTTGCCTGTATTTCACTAGAAAGAGAATCTATTTTTTATTAAGCTAAAGCCGGGATTTTTTTTTGAAAATATTAAAGTGGCGTTTACTGTTTTAAATAAAATACGAAGCATGCGTACTAATCACAAATATTTTCGAAAATTATTTTAACACGTTTGCTAAAGTTTAAGGGCATTTTACCTGAATAATATTTTGCATCCATTTGAAGGTGTAATGTAAAAATAGAGAATTAGGTTTTTTTTAATTTTTTGAAAAACGCTTGCTGTTTTCCGAGGATATCTGCACCTTTATAAGTAAAGGACAAATAACTGTTCATTCTGAAAATTTTGAAAAATGAAAAGCAGTTTTAATTGCGACAATAATCATTGTTTTAGAGTTAAAATAAGTATTCCTTCAAAGCAAATATTTTCTTTATGCTTAAAATTTCATGCAGTATTTCTAAATGTAATATACCAGCCATTAAAAATATTATAACAGTTGCTGTTTATCTTGGAATACGTTGGTCGTTTTAAAAAGATTTAATTTAGAATGCGAATGAGAAGGAATACTGCGCAGTTTTCATTGTCATAAAGCCCTATTATTTTTTACATGATTACTGAAACATCTCAAATTAAAATAGTTAAGCGAACTGAGTATTCTTCTATAAAATACATATATGTTTCCGACTGTTCTTGGTTTGAACTTATTTAGATAAGAGATCTTCACATTTAAGTTTACATGTAACGTACACGCAGTTCTGAATAACGCACACGACTGTATAACCTCAAAATTCTTGTTATAGGCTTCTTATTCAGGATTACTAATTTCATCTTTTTATACAATAAACTGCGTAATCTTAAACTGCAGCATATTCCTTTTGAATTCATTTTATCTAATTTCCATTCCATGTATTTTTTTGTTGCTATCTAAACTGGTTTCTGGACCTGTTAAGATCCAGAAATGTTTTACTTCTAAATTTTGCTGTCACGTGAATTTCCTCACGAAAATGTGAAAATGTGATTATAATAAGGAAGCATTTTTTCTTTATAATAACTATATAGACTATCCGTTTTTAAATACAAATATCGCTTAAATAATGCCGACTTAAGGAGCCGATCACTATTAATGTGGTATATATAGAGCATTAGATTTTCTTACGTGTTATGGTATTATCAACATGATACTTTACCAATTCCATGAATAATAGATGAACGTTGTTTCATTTATTATATACTGTATTCATACAGTAATGATTCTGAAAATAGAAGGATACACCTGTAAGAAAACCATAAAAAATCTGATGCGGACAGCATATGACATTTTACCAGTTTCATGTTTTAAATGGTATCAAGCTTTTAACGAAGTATTACTTCTAGTTGATCGTTTGTAAACGAAATCTAATTTGTTATTTCAATAAAGAGAAAGGTCTGCAATGCGAAACTTTTTATTACATTTATAAGGTATTTCTTCCGCCTTCTTAGCACCCCTTCGTAGTGTAGTGTGCAGCACACTCGACGCGTATTCGAGAGGTCCGTCGCTCGAGTCCCGGCGAGGGCATTGCTCATTTGTCTCTTCTCCTGCTTCAAAAATAATGTACAAGTGGCGCCCGAACTAAAAAAAAGATGGCGGCTGATGATTCTCCACCACAACAATTTGGCGATTGTGTCCCCTAATCTCCAATCGCCCTTTAAAAGAGAAAGTATATAAGGCGTTTCTCAGGCCTTCTTAGCATGCCTTCGTGGTATAATGGTCAGCACGCTTGGCGCATTTTCGAGAGGTCCGTGGTTCGAGTCCCAGCGAGGGCATTCATTTTTCATTTGTCTTGCTCTCAAAAAATCCTAATGACTCTACACATTTATTAAACGCAATTATCCACGTGTAAAAACGTTTTTGGATTTTTGTAAATTTCTATCCAACGTAATCAAATGTTTGCTCGTTTCTTTAACTTAAAATTTGTATTTTATTGAACAGTCGGGTATAAATAATTTAGATAGTTTTTAAATAAAAAATAAATGTTCATAATGTGTTTAAAATAAGTACTTTGAAACGAATACCATAATTTAATTTTCTTCTGTGTTATTTTTATAACATCAAAAAATCTAAACTTACTTTTAGCCACGATATTTAAATATCATGAAATAATGCTCAATCATCTGCAAAAATGCTTTACATGTACAATAATATGATACAGTTATTGCTGCAAAGTTATGGGCTTTAAGTAATAAGCCACTTCGGTAGTTTAATTTTTTCTAAACTCTAATCAATTCTTCATGTGAATGCATTAACCTTAAGTACGGAATATAGATATTTTTGGAAGTTTCAATATAAGAGACGACAAAATCGTCATACACTTACACAGAACTAAACAGACAGCTGATATCATAGTATAGACAAAAAGTAAAAACATAAATTAAAAGTAAAACATGTCTAATAGGTAAAGAATAAATCATGCGGTATCCTCCTAAAGTAAATAGTAAACCCTATAAGCATACTTATGCGTGCTTATTCACTGAAAACTCACTATCGAATTTTTGAACTGGGAACAAACATTACTTCCTTTGTATTTTGGTTGGCAGGAAGTAAAAAGTGAAAATGAATTTTATAATTCTGTGTTCTAAGGATAGAGAGATTTAAGTTCTTGTTTCAAGTATAAAGTGTTTACTTCGCGGGACCCACATCAAAACTAGCACAAAACACTGCATCAGTTGTCTCAAACTGGCAGCCTATGGGTTGCACGTGGAAGTGGAACCTGAAACAATTTTATGGGCCTTGAAGTGCATTTCAGTTAAATATTTGCTGCAAATGCGATGTTACAAAAATTTAAAGATTTTGGGTACTTGAAGTTCGAGCTTATATTTCTCATTACCTCTAAAAACAAGCATGAATAATGCAGAAATTTCCATAACTGCAGCTAATTAATTAACAGAATCATATAAATCTTACTTCAAGATTTGAAAATAGAGATTTTATTAATTTTTAGAGATTTTATTAATTTTTATTTCTACTTGTCCCCCCCAAATGAATAATCGCTTTATTTGGGAATATATTTTATGCAAGAAGCTTTACTTCATGATGAATAGTTAATAAGGAAAGAACCCGATTGTCCTGATGAACGTTTAGTATCCTTGATGAAGATATTTTCTAATAATTTATCTCCATGATCTACTGAATTCATTAGAAAGGAAGCGTTATCAAGTTGTAAAGATGTTTAGTCTTACTAACGTTTATTTTATTTTAAAACTTAAAACTCTTACTTTCCATTTCCGGCAAGAATAAACCTGAATAGATGTTGTCTATTTTAATGAGGTTGAAAACTGTCGAAGTGTTTAAGACTTGGCTTTCAGCTGAGACGAAACAGAGAAAGAGAGAGATTTCTTGCTGCCTTTACCACGCGTGTGCTTTTCATGTCTGCCTTAAGACCAGAACTTAGTTCTCGCTGATATTTGAAAACATACTGCAGACTTTGCATTCCGCTCACTACAACATAGTATTAATGGGCCAATCTTCGCGTTACTTGAAATATATATTGGACTTTACTCTAATATAGGTATTTTGACGCAGAATCGAAATATGATATGCCATTTCAGAAAAAGTCTAAATTTGTGTCAAAATACCTGTGTTAGAACAAGGATATACATAAATCTAGTATATATCCAAAATCGTGCTTTCGAGGCCTCAAAGACCCAAGTTAAATTTCGTCAATCGGCTCAGTAAAACTGGAGATAAAAAACTGTCACTCTCTTTTTGTGCGCGCGCGCGTGCGTGTGCGTGTGTGTTCTCTACATATAATAAAACAAAGTGTGTGCGCGCGTGCGTGTGCGTGTGTGTGTGTGTGTGTGTGTGTGTGTGTGTGTGTGTGTGTGTGTGTGTGCGCGCGCGCGCTCGCGCGCTGAGTGTACATACGTAAGAGATACTTGTCAATGTAAAAGCAAAATTGGGCAAAATACGTCCGGATATAGATGTCAGATTGGTACACGTTTTATGGAAGTGATAAAAGAAACTAATATTTATAAATAAAACCTCAATAATCTGGCAAACTCAGGTCTTCAGTGCTATCAAATTACCAAACATTCCGCTTTATTGGAACTAATTAAGAAATGAAGCAAAACGATTTTGTAAACGTAACTTAACCCAGTGTTAGAATGCACATTATTAAAAGAAACTGCACGTAGAAGATATTTTACAAATGCATCGTTTATTTGAAAATGAATTAAAAGACGAATTACGAGAAATGAGTAATTTATTATTCCTTAATCAATTTATATTTCAAAACACATTTTATTATTGTTGTTTGAAAATGTGCGAGAGTTTGAATGCCTATTTTCTTCTTAAATCATCATAGAGAAGAATGTTCATTACTTGCGGTTATTTTGCTCAGCAAATTGCGAAAATTCCTTTATTGCTTCAACAGCCTTATCCCAAGTATTATTAGTCAAAGCATTTTCCTCTACACCCTCCATTTCTTTTGAAAATAGCTCTGTTTCTCACATATTTGGCTTCCTCAATTCATTCAAAATACTTTATATTCAGAAAATGGGTTTAGAAAATTATTCGAAGAGGTATTTGGGTTGCAGATCATTGCGGTTAATAATGCAGGCAAATACCGAACTTTTTCGATTATATCCGAATGACAATATAACAGCCTCATCAGATAGCACTCTTATTAGGTAAACGTGTGACAGATTTTCGGGAGTGAAGAATAATTAAGGGATAGTTTGTATTATTGTATTACTGTATTAACGGGCGTAGCCCCCCAGTCCACCTAACCGGCATAAACCGGCCATATGACATATGAGGGACGGATTACCAGAACTTTACTCTATTTTACCTATGTGAAATATAAAGTTTTTGTTAATTTTCTTCAATATGTTTAGACTTTATGTGTCGTCTGCAAATTTTTTTGAATTGCTCCAAACCTTCAAACTATTTATTATTATAATTATGATAAATATTAGCACACGAGGTTAGACTTGAACGCTCAGAGAAATAAATAGATTCTTGAAAGAAAAAGAGAAATATGAAAGGTTCCAGATTTTAATGTCCAAAAGGGCGTTTTTCTAACATTTTGTGTTTGTTACCTTTATTTATTAAATATCATGTTCCTCGCCCTTAAAACATAAAATTAAGTTCAAGAGCAATATCGCAAAATATTTTTAAATTGAGCATATCATTAGGATTTCCGATACACAGTCTTACGCGTTGGAGATAAAAAGGTTTTTCTGTACAACGTTGCCATTGCTCGCTTTGAAATCCTTGAGTTTTTAATCAAAAGTTCGTTAAAGTTTTAGAAAATATGAAATCGATAATAAAATAAATTCCAAATTTCAAATTTGGGCTTCCAGATGCCCATATTCGGGTGGAAACGTTCAATATTCAAACTTTGATGGATCTGGTTACCGTTGTTTTATCACAATGCGAGAAACATACATAAATTTATGCAGATTCTTCATTGTTTAATTTCTTCAAATATAATATAGGGCGATAATATTTGGTGGTAACAATTTGAAAAGTGAAACAAAGCTCTTAGTGAATCAACGCAAAATTCCAAAACAAAACTAATAGTGCTTAGGGGCAAATTGCCCCTTTGGACTAATAATAAATGACATCGCCTAGTTTGCATTTTATTATTTTATTGTTACCTTTCAATTTGAACGAAAGAATGCACTCCAAAAACATATACTTTTAATCGAGTATTTATTGTGAAATTAACGATGCCTGACTTTGCATTATGACACGTATAGAAAATCCATTACTTTCCATCCATAAAACTTTCGAGGAACATTATAATTTGGACCTCAAAATTTTAATAGCTGACTCATCAAATTAAATAAATTCTCTAAATTATCTGGCTTTCATCTTAATGAGAAATTAATGAAGCAGCTGAAATTAGTATACGATTAGCCATCTGGCAAAGGAAAACTTCAGCGGTAGTTCACTTAAGAACTTTCTTCTGAATTTTTCAGAGAACTTATAATTAACTTCAGACAAGTTTTAAAATCTTGAATTAGTCTCTCTTGATAACTCAGTGTAAAATTCAATAAATACCATAGAAAATATCTTTCATTACGTTGAGCTTGTCGAAACAGGTTTCCCTTTCTTTATGGAAAGTGTTTCTATTTGAAAGCTCGATATTAAAAATAAAATACTTAAGGAGATCTTGCCTTTAATTAATAATTTGTTCATTGTTTCTTCATGCTTTATTCGCTTGATAATAATCTTTAATTTAAATTGAATTCATGATGCAGAAATGCAGTATTGATTTTGTTCAGTTTGAAGTTCGTAAAATGATTTATGACGAAATAATTCGATTAGATAAATTCCACAAAAATTATTTAATAATAGTTTTCTTTTGACGTTTGGAGAACAGAGCACATTAAAAGTGTATCATAATAAAATATTAATCGGCATATTTACGAATCATATTTTTTAAAACCGCTGCTGTGTGTGATCTTATTCTACGCCAAGAGAAAAAATATATTTTTCTAAAATCAGTTGATGAAATATACTACCTACCAATAAGTATTTGGACATCCACGCAAGTGTTTATATCTCTGGTTCTGATATACGCCACTCCCTCCGCCGTTAGATACCATTTAGCAGCGGTTCTCAGCCATTTGACAAACGCGTACCATCTAAACGAAAATTAGAAAAACGTTTATACCACCGCTACATTTTACAACGATAACTTTTAAATTTCTCAATAGAAATATTAAATATATATATATATGTAGTATTCTAGTTGCGAAGTTAGAGAGAGAGAGATGCAAGAACCAATAACTTCCAGAGGTGGCCATCTCTAAACACAACTTTATTCTATGATAATTCGCTTCAAATCACTTTTTGGTAGACAGGGCATTTATCCATAATAGTTAAATAGAAAAAATTTTATATACACTGGTTTTTAAAGCTATGACATAGGCATCTTAGACAGAAAATAATAGCAGCGTAGAGTTGTCAGCAAGGTGGAAGTTGGGAAAAGGAATGAATGACGTAATTGCTTGCGAAGAGTATTTATACCAACTATATGCTCAAAGTATATCCAAGCTGCTATTGGTTAATTTTTTTAGGTCGTTATGTAACGTGGGAGGACCTCGAATTTGGGAGAACAGATGAACGAATTTGGGAGAACACCAAATTCAGAATAGTTATTTTTGAAGTTGCCAATTATTTCTTAGATCAGTCATCGTATTTTGTTACATCTTACTATATCCTACATATATTCCCCCTCTCCAAACGAAAGGTTGGGAGATCATGATGGAAGAAAAAACATTAGTGTATTAGCAAAGCAAGAGAAAGTTTATCATATAAGGAAAGACAACAAGAAGCATCAAGGACATAGACTGTATGTTTTCCTATGCCACGTTATTGTTCATGATCTTTCTCATACATAAATTATGAAATACTTAAACATAATTTACAACTCTTTCAACAACAATATAATTTCTATATAAAACTAAATAATAAATTACCACAAGTATGATTTTTAAAGTCCTCAAGCTCTTACAATGTCCAATGTAAATTTTGCGACGTCTCTTGACAGAAATAGTTTCACAAAGTAAATGCTCAAATGTTTTCACAAGGTAAATGCTCATATTTTCAGTAGTTCTGTATCTGTTTCAATCTTTCTTAAGGAAAATATTTCCATAAATCTGCCAAGTTTCATGTGGAAATGTAACACACAATTTTTGATCAACTGAATAAGTTCTTACTGTAGATACGAATATTTAATACAACAGAAAAATTCAATTCAAAAATATGATAATATGATACAATACTGAATAACATAATAGTACTCTGATGACTACTTACAACATAGATATATATATTGCCACTTGCACAAACTATTGGCTATTTTTTTAAAATATGCACACATAAAAAAATATTAGATTAAAAATTGTTTACCATTATAATTATCAAAATTTAAGTTATAAAACTTTCATTCTAAAATTTGTGTGAGATTTTGGCCTATTTAAGAACGATTAATTTCTTTATGTCTGGTCTTATTTAATCGTAAATTAGGATCCACTTTCAGTTTTGCTCTGTACTTATTTTTTAAATATAACATGGAAGAAAATTATTATTTACACAAATAAGTTGTACAAAAAGGGGAAAATATAATAGCTTTATTTGAAATGCCCTTAAATTCTTTTTTTTTGGTTCAGCCAAAAGTTAAAAAGTGTGTTATTTCTGAAATCTCCAGTTAGAGTTCGTTTACATGCAATTTCAATCAATAGTTCTTTTTATTCACGAAATAAAATTTCAGATACATTTGAACAAAATGGATTTCTAATCCAATTTTCTTTTTCATAACCCTCGAGAAAACACGGGTTGAATTTATTTATCAATGAAAAAAATGACTTTTAATATTGGATACTCATTCTTCTTTTATTTTCAAATTATTTTCGGTTAAAAAACTTCCTAAAAGTGGTAAAAGGCTTAAAATATCTTTATCCAATTCTTTGATTATTAGCTCAAGTTTTTTTATCATTGCATTTATTTTATCTCTTATGGTAATAAGATTAAGGCTTTCTGTTTGTAATACTAAATTTAATTAATTTTACTTCCTAAAAATATCAGCTATATATGCTAAATGTGCTAACCATAAGTCACTAAATAAACATTTTTGCTATTCAAATTTTGAGTCACAGACGAAAATTTGAATTTCTGATCGCAGTTCCTAAAAGACGATTTAAAACTTTGCCTCTGAATAGCCACCTTACTTCGGAAGGTAACAAAGAGTTTCATGTTCACTGCCCATCCCTTGGCATAAAATTGTAAATATTCTCGAGTTTAAAGCTCGGCTTTTGATAAAATTAATAAATTTCACAGCTAGATTCAAAACGATTTTCACAATTTCGAGGATTATTTTAGCTTTTAAAGCTACACGATGATTGGAGCAGTGAATAAATTTAGTTTCAGGTGCGACTTTTTTTATTTGAGGAAAAATGCCGGAATGTTTTCCTGTGAAAACCCGAGCTCCGTCACTCCATACGGCAATGCACTTATTCCAAGGACTAACATACTGAGATAAAATTATCAATTACTTTGAAAATTTTATCTTCAGTTGCTCTGTCATGAAGAGATTCACTAAAGAAATACTCTTCAATAATTTGTTTATCTTCTTCGAAATGTGAGTAAACTAATAATTGAACAAAGTTCGTTATATTAGTACTTTCATTGAACTGCAATGCAAAATACTCACTGTATTCTACTTTTTTTGAATAAGTGTCTCTGTTATATGTAGAAATTGCCATTTCATGAATTCGTCGACTAACGTATCATTTCATAAAGGAATATTATCAAGTTCATTGGCCGCTTTTTCGCTGAATACTGTTAATATCTTTAGCTGCTGGTAATATAAGTTTTTCTCCAATGGTGTGAGCCTGTTCAATATTGGCAATTGTTAGGTAACTAGTTAACTAGCTTCCAAAACTTTTTCACTGGAAGTAAAAACAACCCTTTCATTACTTGTTTACTATTTTTAACTCCTATAATTTCCTCTTAAAATATTCTGCAGATTTGTCCTTTAAATTGTCATGCTTATGTTCAAGATAGCTTTAAAGAAACGAGGGTTTTATACTTTGATCGGATTCAGTGCAAACAACACATTGAGGTTGAGGGTTCATTTCATCTCCATTCCAAGTAAACTTAAATAATGAATAACTTCCATTATATTTTATATAAAAACGTTTTCTTTTCCGTAGTCTTAGTGCCAACAGATTGCTCTGGATGCATCATCTGTGAATCATCACTTTTCCGCTTAGTCAATCCTAGCCATTCTATTACTCCTTTAAAAACATTATTTAGAACAAATTTTGTTATGTCTAGGGCTAAGAAAATATCTGTGAAAATAAAAACGGATTATTTTGATAAAGTCTATGACCGGCTATTGACCTTGATCAAAGATCAAATCGTATAAATTACAACAAAGATTACGATAGTGTTAGCTATTACGATAGTATTAGAGAAAAAAAAACTAAGCAGGATGTTGGTGTATTTAATTTCTTAATTGAATAGTTAAAAAAAAATTTCTTTCTTTGCGTACCACCTATTTTTCTCTTGCGTACCACCGGCTGAGAATCGCTGTCATGTAGGAAACAATACTGGTATTAGTCGCATGCCAGATGCCACGAATTGCAGAGTTATCTGATTTAGGGCCGATTGAAATTGGCCGTTCTTTAAGAGGAATATTTAAGCTGAATGA
>KK116536.1:386587-515828 GCA_000611955.2 Stegodyphus mimosarum | reverse complement strand
CAATGAGATGCATGGTGATAGTGTCTTGACGCATGAAGCATATACACCTGCTTTAACAAGGAAGTGTTGCTGTTCATTTTCTTGTCATGTTTCTTGTTATCGTAAATTCATTGGCGAATTTCACCCGTTTTCTTGTTGTCCTTAAGAAATAATAATGATTTCATTTATATTCCAAGTGAGAAAAAAATCTGATGTGGACACAACATGACTTCCTTGTACGGACTATTAAATTATACACACTATTTGCTGCATTTCATTTAACCATTTTTCCTCGAATTATTTTAACTTAATTATCCGCTCCTTTAGGGCAAATAACAAGTGAAAATAACATCAAAAATTGCAAATTAAATATCCCAGTTAATTTCTGTCATATAGGAGTCATTTTCTTCTAATTTTATTTTTTCATAATAAGTATAAAGCTTTCTCAAATAATACGAGTTTGCTGTTTGCATTAAAGTTTGCTGTTTGTCAAAATTCATTATTATTATTTTTTTATTTGACTTTGCCAATACATGAAAATTTTCGTCATTTAAAACACTTCTGTAACTGAAAGCATATGACTACAACGAACGTTTGCAAAAATAAAGGCCGAGAAGGGGGTCGGTATATACACATATATATATATATATATCTTTATTATTGCAACAGAAGAGGGAGGTGCACAACCAGATGGTATATCAGTTCTATATGCAAAATTTCAACGTTTTACTGCTAATCGTTACAATTACGCTAGATACATACGTGCAAACATACATACGTACAGATTTGACGAAAAAATCGCTTTTGAATTTATTTTAAATTCATTTTACAATCGGTTTTGGAAAAAATAGTTATTTATTCTGCCTTAGGTACAGACATCTCACAAAAATATTCCAGATTGATTCAGGAACAATCAAAATTGGTATTTCTGTTGAAATAAAAATCTCGAAAGGTCGACAATTTTCTCAATTACGATACGTCATTTACTTCGTACAAGGAGGTCGAAAACCGGAAAAAAAATCTTTTAACAGGCGATCAATTTTGGCCAGTGTCTAACTTTAAAATGCATTTTTAGATATCTCAGGGAAATAATACAGGATATATCCTCTGAAATCAAAGTTACTACTTTAATGAGAATTCAGATCATTGGTACTGTAGTATGTGAAAACTGACAATAAGGAATACTGTAATTTTCTTATTTAATAATCTTTTATGCTCAGAAAATTTTATATCGAATATTATAATTTGTATGGAAAGTTTGGTGCGCTAACTGAAAACATATATGCTGTGATAGAGACTCCTAGATTTGAAACATTTGAATTAAAGATGAGGAAAGGGAATTCGGGGATTTCATACCTTCATTTTATGCTGCCAACCAAAACATACTAAACTTGGAATATTTTTCACATGATTAGAGTGCTAGAAAATAGGATGGAACTATCCCAACGGAGACATTGCAGAGAAGTGATGTCGCTCTCAAACTGCATGCGGGTTGAATGAGCGGTCTGAAAGAACATTTCTTTAACAAAATGTAGAAACATAATTAACAGAACAAAAAAAGAAATTGAATTTAATTTCTTTTGATTAAAGTATACAATAATAATAATAATAATAATAATTATTATTATTAAAAAAAAACTTCAAGTTTACGTTTATTTTCTATCTTAAGTCTAAAGGTTGGTACCTGCGAAAAATTTCTCTTGATTATACACTTTGTGAAACGAATTAACAGATAAATATTCAATTTTGGACTGACATTTATATCAAATAATTCCAATATGTTGAATTAATCAGCAATTCAAGTTAAGTAATTAACTTTCATTTAACCGGAAAATTTAGAATTTTGGAGCACCAGCAGCTCTTGCTTGGCAACTAAATTTAGTCGCTGTACTAATGTGGGAAATTTTCCCATTTCTCTACAATGGCCTAGTGTACAAATATACAAAGACCTATTGATTCTGTTTATTTCCCTTCAATACCAGTCACGCACATTAATTCAGTCCCTATCATTATCTCTAAAACTACAAGCACTATATTTGAAATAAATATGCAATTGAAATACATTCGCGGTTCGCATAAAATTAAAGCGAGTCGCGAGTATGAGATCACTGTTGTAGAACGTTTACTAGTTCAGATCAAATCAGTAGGTTCCAGCCCAGATATAATCCTATGGTGGGAAGACATCAAGCCAGATTAGCAGCTTACTCATACCAGTCTTCTTTTAAAGAGAACCATCAATTTTACGCAATTTGAAAATTGAGAATTGTGATTGATGTTCGAGTTTTAATAAATTAGATTGTTATGATCTTAGATATATGATATTTTATGTATTACGTTTCGATACATAGATAATTATGGCCATTGATTTATTTTACTAACAGTGTGAAGGAATTGTTTTAATAAAGGAAAAACAAAATGTATTTTCTGAAAGTTCTAATTTGTACCAAAGCACTGCTCTTAAATTATAGCAATACACATTTAGTTACAATGATAATAGTTTTGAAATTTATGATAAAAAATCTGAGGGTAAATTTCTTTCTACATTTAAATTTTAAAATACCGAAGAATATTGGCAATAAGGTCTTAACAGAAGTAGTACATACAAAATTTCCTGTAAAAGTATACATATAAATATACTTAAAACACAATTTTCAAAGAAAAAATAAGATATAATTCAGCAAGATCATAATTTTTAAATCAGTACCTATTACACATTCTTTTAAAGAGTGATTTTTTCTCAAAATAAGCATTTTGAGAAAAAAAGTTTTAAAGTTTCAAAATTTTATATTATATTATTATTTATATTATATTAATATATATTTTTATATTTCCTCTTGAATAACACTAAAACAGTTTAAAATTGCTCAGCTTTTACCCCTACGCTATTCATTCTTATTCTTGCATAGCTATTACTGAAGCCAGTTTGTTTCTTCACTTTGTTCCGCGAGTATCTACTGCAGACATATCGTCTCTTATTTTCACTGACTGAATACGATGTTGGTCAGTATTTACTACAAACTTTACTGCTTTAATACCAATTTTATGTCAAAGTTCAATCATAGTATGTAATCATACAGCTTGATTATTGTTGTGCATAATAACTTCCTTATTAACTACTGTCTTGATAATATTGTAGCGTTATACGGGTTCGTAGATTTGAGAGTATCCGATGAAAACACGATGCAGAACAATAAAAAGCACAATTTATTTACAGGAATCACTATTTACAGCCCAGTTCCAAAATTACCTTTACAAGCGTCGAAAATCTACAATAAATACGATGAAACAATCAGCAACACAGCTTCAGGCTGTAACTGTAAAGGTGGCTTCACGGCAACACTAAACTTATAATAAACACCGTGGAACAATCACCAAATCCACTGTCAGGCTATACTGTAAAGATAGCTTCACGGCAAAGCACTATCTCGATTGCTTTCCGTTCCCAGAACGCGTAGCTTAGCACTCGCAGTGAGCAGCTATTCTCACAATCTCACACTTAATCACACTCTTCACAATCTCGCAACTACTGCTCTCAGAAACGCAAGGGTTTATATAGCTTTTCTTTAAGTTCCACACGTTTCGAGAAATATCTCGACAGGAAGTTATTCTAGAAGCTTCCCGTTTGGACCATGGGATATCGCCGATTTGGTCGCCAAATGGGCGATAAAGTAGCCAATCTGGCAACCCTACCATACACTATTTTATGGCAACTCTAGTGCTATGCCGGAAAGCTTACATACAGGCGCAACCGCCGAATTTTTCGCAACAATATTATAACCACAGACGAAATTTGTATGACACACATTTCTAAATAAAAGCAATCAACGATTCGTTTGGATTTTGTGTATTTCCTCCTAAACATTTTTTTGGTAACAATGACATGCTAATATCTTTAAATATGTATTTAATAGTATTCATTACAGGTAGTGGAACTGAATTTTTATGTTCATGCGATTTAAGATTTCACCCGTACGTGCTGTTTCATATGTACAAAACAAATCCTTTCCTACAGGGCAAAACCCCGTCTGTCTAACGTTTACTGTAAAATATTTCCCACATTGCCTTTGCATATCTTTTACAGAACTGCAGTGCTTTCTAATGGCATTTCCATAATAAATTAAAAATTTGCTTATTGTAAAATTCGTAAGGTGACCTTTTCCAATGAGAAATTTACTGTCTCTAAGATTTTCCCCTTCAATTCTTGCTTTCGCTTTCGTAATCTAGTGCCCATTATGTTTTAAATGTGTCCGACACATTTAATTTTTTCTAAAAGCTAAATGTCAGCCATAAGTTTCTGATTGTGCCTTTCAATTGGGATAGTGGTTAGCGACGCTGACTGCCGTTCTCGAAGGGGTCGGGTTCGAATCCCGGAGAAGGCATGTATAATTTTAAAGATACCCGGTAGTGAAATTCTAGGAAGAATTGATGGTACGCAGAATAGCCTAGCAATGCTGTTGATATAAACAACTGAAGAAACATTATAGCATTTACATCTTTTGAAGCATAGGATGTATTTAAAAATTCAACAATTAAATTCTGCTAATGATTCCTAAGAGTAAGTTTGACAACAGAAATATATGTAGCTTCGATTTGTTATTTACTTCAGTTAAGTATGTGACATCTATATGTTGCTCGGCCTTTTCATCCAAAGCGGTAAGCAAAATTCGGCGAGGCACAAGATTTTTAATTCGCCATCCATATTGTTCGAAGAATCGCTAATTTGCCCAAGTGCTACTCGAAATTATATAATTTTCTTATCCCGTTTGTAAGATTCTTATATTAATTAATCAGTTATTATAGTTTTGATCTTTAACTCCTTCTTGTCATGTTCTTCACCAGAATGAAAATTAGCTTTAAGAGCATTCAAGCTGAGGGTTTTTGATTTGAGAGAGAGAGCTTTTGGCACATCTTGAACTCTATTAGATTTTTGCCAGTTGCAATCTCTCGCAGTCGTTTGTTTTAAACTTCCGCTCCGGTAAAGTTCGCGTAGTCTTGGACTACTTTTATCAGCGCCTAAATTTAAGTATCTGTTATTGATTAAATTACTTCGACACAAGTGGTGGTTTGATGTAGCACCTTCGTGCGTGTTTAATGTAGCACTAAGTCGTGCCTTTTCTGTTAAAAGTTTACTTTAGGGAAAACGTTATTCAAAGCTTCGCAAGTCTTTATCGTACTATTTCATGTAACTGGCTACTTGTCTAGTAAGACAAGATTCAGACTGACAGCTACTTACTTGCTAAAAATTCTTGACTACTAATCAAACTGACAGCTATATACTTAATTTTATTTTAAGACTCAAAATCAAATATCAGCTCAATTCCAGTCTTATATCTCTTTCGAATTAATATTGCATATGCATAACTAAATAAATTAATTAATATTCATTCTTCCTTTTTAAAATATGCCTTGGCTTTATTTTAATAATTTACGTAATTTAATGATGCACTTTATAATGCATACAGTGTCTCACAAATGTGATGGGACACTTGTGCTTTACAAAAGGAAACTGTGGTAAAATAAATTAAAAAAAACATATAAAAATTTTTTGTGGGTGTGTTTCATATTTAAATTTAGTAACAAATATTACATAACATACATTTTCTCAAAATATTAAAATATTAATTTAATAAAAATACAGTTACTTAGAACGGAGCAAAAAATGGCTCACATAAGTGATGGGACACTTACTTTTCCACCAAATATTTATCCAAAAATTTTACATTTTAAAAGGTTTTACTATTTTATTGGATTTTCTTTTACTTTTAAAACATGATTTAATCTTCTCGGGATGGATTCGAATAATTTTTTGTGATTTCTGGAGCGATTTTACCCCATTCTTCTTGAAGCACCGATTTTAGTTGTTGTTTTGAAGAAATGGTGTGTTTGCGAATTCTTCATTCCAATTCTTGCCAAATATTCTCTATGGGATTTAAGTCTGGAGATTGTGGTGGTGTTTTTATTATTTCAGGTATTTATACAGCAGCCAGAGTCTAACGTTCAAAGCAGTGTGTTTGGGGTCATTGTTCTGGTAGAATTTAAAATCGTTAGAAAGGTTCAATTTTCTTGCTGAAGATTTCAAATTTTGATTTAATATGCCAATATACTTGTACAGATCCATTATACTGTCAATAAAAACAAGATTACCAACTCCAGCGGACGACATACACCCCCATACCATAACTCCTCCTCCACCATGTTTTACTGTTGCCACCAAGTTCTGTTTGCGAAATTTTTCCCTGGGTTTTCTCCACACCAAGATTCTACCGTCAGAACCAAATATATTAAATTTATTCTCATCAGCAAATATAACTTCATTCCAGTAATCAAAATTCTTATTTATGTTGGATTTTGCGAAAGCCAGTCTGTGTTTTCTATTCTTTTCCCTTACGAAGAATTTTTTCCTGGCTGCTCTACCGTGATATCCAGTATATCGAATTATTCTTTTAATAGTCTCAGGATTAACAATTACTCCATATAATGCTTGTAAATCAGCAGCAACCTTCGGAGCACTCATTCTTGGTTTTTTTTTAGTATTTCGAACGATAATTCGCTTTATTCCATTGGATAGCTTCGATGGTCGGCCAGGTCTTCTTTTATCCTGAATCATATGATTCTTTTTATATCGTTTAATGATACTGAAAACTGTTGAATGACTCGAGTTAACTGTTTCAGCAGTTTCTCTAATACATTTTTCACGTTCAATATGCAAATTAATAACTAATTTTCGAATTTCAGGCAAAGTTTCTTTTCGTTTAGCATTCATGGCTGCACAGAGCTAAAAAACACAAAAATTCCAAAATAAACTGGAAAGATTTTATAAATTATTGACAATTGCTTTTGAGTAAAAATAAAAACTCCAAAAAATATTTTTATTTGCATAGTCTAATAGTGTCCCATCACTTATGTGAGCCATTTTTTGCTCCGTTCTAAACAATTGTATTTTTATTAAATTAATATTTTAATATTTTGAGAAAATGTATGCTATGTAATAATTGTTACTAAATTTAAGTGTGAAACACACCCACAAAACATTTTTACATGTTTTTTTAATTTATCTTATTACGGTTTCCTTTTGTAAAACACAAGTGCCCATCACTTTTGTGAGACACTGTAGGTCATGAAATAAAAAATACTTTCAACTCTTCTTATGAATATTTTCAACATTCATTACCGTAGTTGAAAAATATACAGATTCATAGTTTTCATTCATTCTTCAGATTACTTTCATTGGTTTCTTGTAAGCGCTGTTTTGCTTGAAAAGAAAATTGTCAAGTAGCAGACGATAAATTATACTTTAAAAATATAGTTTCAGTTAAAAACATAAAATCGCCTAACAAATGCACGAACAAGATCTGTGATTAAATGTATCGAAAAGTGAAAACACTGAGTATAGTAATTCTGCAAGTATATTTAATGAACAAAATTTCAATTCCTTTATTCACAATTTAATTACAATTAATCAGTTGTCTGCCTTGAAACTCCCAGTATTGTCAATGCAATACGTTTTAGTAAAAATAAAGGTCGAAGATCTATTTGCTTCATAGGTTGCGTCCTTTTTGTCTTCCCGTAGAAATAGGAATAATCATAATTTCTTCAATATTATACTTTATGGTTTCTTTTGCCAGTTTTGCAAATGCATTTATTTCACCAGGCCTAACGCCTAGTTCTCTGCTGCATATTCTTTCTTTTGTCACTCTGTTTGTTTTTCTTTCGCTAACAGCAGATTTAGCACACTTTAAATTGTTATATAATTATGTAACGTTTCCCCATCGTTTCATTATCATCAGCTTCATACCGTTGAATAATTTTACTCTATGAAAGCCCAAGAAATGAAAGGCGAGCTCGATGGAAGAATTGCTATCTTTTCAATAACTCACAGTATTTGGTCATTGGATGATCAATATTTTCACCGTCTTCGACAGAATATTACTTGAAGACATTTGACCACATATTTCGCAAGCCATTTGTGACATTATGTTGTTTATATATTCCCAAACAATAGCAGCCAAGAAAATTGCACCATTTATTTTTATCTTAGATCCTGACACTACAATTAGTGCTTAATCAATTTTGTGCAAAGTAAGCTTAAGTAAGTAAGCTTTGAAAAGCTTCTTAAGCAGAAGGTTCATTAAAATTATCCAGCTTCTGTTAAATTATATCCGATTTTTTTCCTTTGCCAATTATTTCTTCAAATTTCGAAAACATTCTAAATCACTAAAAATCAAACGATATATAAAAAAGCAAACGATACATGAATGTAAATCGTTGAACAAAAGAGTAACTAAAAATGGCAAACCAATGGGAAGCAATTTAAAAGATATTCTTATTTCGAAATGCTAATAGCGCTAAAGCACGTCGAAAGAAATTATGAATTGATTCAAAACATTGTGTACTGGACTGTTTTCTTTTAATACATTCTGAAATACCTAATTTTATTAATTTCTTTCGAAACTAAAGTTTGCTACAAATATTTCAATAGATTTTAATCTCATAATCTTTCGTAACCGTTCAGTGTTGTGAATATATTCAACATCAAGCATTATTATAAAGGACATGAGATTGTAAAATCATTTTCAAGTGCATGTTCTTAGCAGCTCTACGAGAATCGGGATCTCTATCGATTTCAACTCTATTTTCATACCTGTGTGCCGTGAAAATTAATGGTTTCAACTTTCATTACGAAGTTATTTCAATAATTTGAATTAATTATCCATTAAATTGAAATATAAATTAATTATGATTCTGCTTTAGCCGCAGAACTTAATTCGAGTACTTCTAGTCATTGAATAATGAGAAACCGCAGAATTCTCGGAATAATTGAAATGGTTATTAACAAATAAATGAGCCTTCATTGAATTCCAATTATTTCAAGAATTTTTCTTTTAATCCTTTTAAAGGATTTTAATACATCAAACGTTAAAGATCTGTGCACGGAGTCGATCAATATTTCATTTTCCATGAATTTCAGAAATTACCCAGGAGACATGGGAATCAATAGCTAAGCGCGGTGGTTTAGGGAAAGGCGAGATCGCATTAGCAATCGATATCGAACTGAGCTTTCTTAATAAGGCGTGAAAGAATTTCAGGTGGTTCTGTTGGCTCTTTATTTTTGCTAATGTTCAAACAAAGCTGAGATGGTGCAAGTTTGGTAAAATATTGTAATTGTTTGAGTTACTTGTTAGATTACCAGCTTAGAAATTCAGAAGGATAAAGCGCAGTTGTTGTGCAAGAGAATATATAGATAATAAATACAAAATAGGAAGTCTTCGAAGTTCCTTAATAATTATGTATGTCAAACATTTTTATAATAAACCCTTCTTAGCCTTGGTGGCCTTTCAATAATCTGAGTTAACCTCACAACTGAATTCGGAACTAAACTGAAAACTAATGTTTTCTTCCGGCTTATATAGTTTCTCCCGGCTGCCGAGAAATTTCTTGTACCTCCGATTTCTGGAAATTGATAAAGGCATATACGGTTACAGTTATATATAGGGTCGGATTCTATCACAGTTACATATAGGTACCACAACCAATTACAGCTATAGGGTGGTCAAACCAAAATGTCGCCGAATGATCCCCAAGTGTGATGACTTTTGGTGATTTCTCGCCAAACTTGGCGATACAAATTAGTCGTCAAAACCACTGTCAGCTTGGCGAGATTGCCATTTATCTCAATGTTAAATGGATTTGCCCCTGTTATTTCCTTATTTATCTCGCTAAGCAATTCCTCCTTATTTATCTCGCTAAGTTTCACTCTCTTCGCTTGTGGAGCTATTATGAAAAACGATATTTGTTTTCAAAGTCCGTGAAAAATATGATTATTTTTCTCGCTTTTTGTTCGGTATAATTTTATGTTACGTGATCTTCGGTAGAGTATAATTTCTATCTTGACAAAGAAATTTGTTAGACACGACAAATTGCAAAAGCTGCGCAGTACTTTAAAATGTAATGCTTTTAATTCTTTCTCTTCTTTTGCATTTGAAATACTTTTTACCATATAATATTCTTAATCTAGAGCGTTTAAAATATAATTAATTATACTAGTGTGAAACACAAGCAGGTATGATTTTATGAAATATTTTTAAAATTGCTCATTTTAAAAGCTATTTATCATAAGCTAAAGTTAAATGAATCGGAAGCTCAGTAACTGATGATTTGCTGTATGCATATCTATATTTATAACAATATTATACCCTTTATAAATATTTTATCATTATATGCATTTTTAGCTTCGTAACCCTTTCTGTCATAGAAGTCCTTTTGACATTTCATTGTCAGAGTCATAAATTAAGCTTCAAATTAATATAAATTAAATATATCTCCCCAAATAATAAAAATCATATTTTAAAAATTTACTACAACGAAAAGAATTAAGTGAATACTCACAACGTATATTCATTTCTTCGGAAAATATGTGGTTTCGAAGCATGGATGTCATATTTACGCCAACAAATTAAATCAATCTACTTGACGAAGAACAGAGTAAAATTCCAAAATGCATATATGCAGATATTAAAGGCATAAATGGATTTCAGCTGCATGAAATGTCTAGCGATTTCCCTTGCCTTCAATACTAAATGTATACTCAGCCCCTCAAATCTAATTTTAGGGCATTACAATGAGATCTGCCTACCTGTTGCCCGAGAAGCACACGCGAAATCGAGAGTGGAAATTAATGTCTATTCAATAAGGTACTAATTGTAAGCCCATTCTGAATATTCAGTATAAGCTGTGCCGAAACTCCGATGCTTGCTAATATATCGAAATCCGGTGTGTTGCTGAGCGAGCATTAAATTCGGCCATGTACTGCTGCAATATTGCTGCCACAACTGTTGTAGATCTGCTCCATATCGTGCTTTAATACCTCTTAATTCTCGTTCTCATACATTATCATTTAAGAATTTTAATACAACATGAATCCTAAATTTCTCAAACCTATACAAAATCTTAAGATTTTATATCAATGAGTTTTTTTTTACAGTATATGATGGGACAGAAAATGGCTTAAGATTTTATTGCGCATGCGTTGCTGATTTTGGAGTAAATATTAAATAATTATAGCTCAGTGTTATCAAAGTTTTAATTAAAATCTAGGTTATTCTTATTATAAATGGGTATTTTTTAAAGAAATGCCTAAATAACACTAAACAGTTTTGGAACTGATGTTCAATCAAACGTCAGTTCTTGTGTGCAGTAATCGTGTATTTCAGAAGAGTACACTCATAATTTAATTGGTAAAATTTATAATTGAATTATCATGCAGCTTCTTTCTATTACGTATCAGTCTATATATATGAGTATTACGAATGCTATATCACTTTTTCTATCTCTTCTCATTTCAACTTCTCGTTAGAATAAGCGCGCGTTTCAGCTTTATGCTAATTTGAAGTGGAGCCAAGTTATATTTAAGCGAGAGGTAGGAACCTCTCAGTGTGAGAGAGCTTTTAGTTTCAGACCACTGTTACTCTATTCGACGTCCGCCTGACCAGCTAGTATTTAAATTCTAAGCCGTAGCGCTGTTACGTGATTACTTATTGAAGTAATTCCAAGTGCGTCAGTATTAGTTAAATCTTGCTACGCACCCATTATTTTAGAGGCCAACCTCGCGTTCATAGCTCTGTGAGCAACGAATACTTAATTTCTAATTAGTTTTAGTTTAAAATTAATTTGATTGTTCATTTTAGATCCAAGTGCGGCCTTTATTTTCTGTATCCCTCCCGAGTTGGGAAGTGGCTGTAAATAATTTTGGTTTAATAAAAGAGGATTTTAAATCTCTTTAAAATGCAGTTCTTCTACCACTTATTCACAGTATTCTACCACAGAACATAGATGCATTCAGCTCCCTGTTCAAGATCAGGACTTAATTACGTTCATGAAGATGTTTGCCAAGAATATGCATCGAACACTCAGTCCTGACACATTAATATAATTTAGGTTATTAGTATTACTTCATAGATTACTACTCCGAACAGATTCATAGTCTCAAAACAGATCATTTATACCCAAATAATCTGTTACCAAAATAAAGATAAATAACTAAACTGTAACTTTATATAACATGAACTGAGTATAGAATGGTAATTTTTATTCATTTTTACCAAAGCAGAATGCCTCCCAAAACATACGTATAATTTTGGTGAAATAAGGATGTGGTACTTTTTGCGCGTTTTTACGAAAGTTATACGAATAAAAAAAGCTAACGATATTAATGAGGCTTTATTGAATTTTATGCACGTTATTTTTACGAAAATTTTGCTAAACGAAATGTACTGATAAAAACTGTTGCCGTCATAGCACTTTTCATTCGTTACTTTTAAAAATATTATACGAATTCTAAAAATATTTTTAAAAAGTATATGATTCAGAGTATCTGTTGTTTTATTTTTCATTTTATAGTTCCACCCCCGGCCTTAGAACAAAAAAAAAAAGAAAGAAAGAAAGCTTGTGTAAAAAAACAGGATTTTTAAATAGTTTTAATGCCATGTACTAATTTTTATTTAATAATAATAATAATAACTGAACGAAATTGGAAGCTTAATCCTGATATTTTACATAAATTTCCGTTACTTCAGTTATGGTATTAAATAAATGTATATTATTATGGTGTTAAAATATCTGTGAAAATATATCTAGTTCATGAAAAATGTATTTTTGCCAAAATTATTCCAAATATGCATAGTAGAAAAAATATTAAAAATGTACGTAAATTTCTGTGTAAAATACATGTTTGTGAAAAGTAAAAAAAATGCGTGAATTTACCAAAATTTTCACTACAAATATACGAAGTAAAAAAAATGGGAAAATTTACATATATACGGTAAATACACTTGAAATTTCAACAAAAACATACATACTTGAAATGTACGTGTATTATACGTAAATAAAGCGCGATGGGTTGCATGAATATACCTAATTTTTACGTATAACTTATGCATATTGTATCGTAAAAATATACGTAAATATCTACTATTTTTTCCGGCCACTTTTTATGATTTTTTACGTTTTTTATATGAAGGGCCATTCGCATATTGCATGTATTTTCAAGCTCAATTTACGAATGCATGCTGCCTGGGTACGTTTTAAATGCTTCGATTGTTCTTGCATTTTATAAAACATATGGAATGATAATTTTTCTTGTATTCTTATTTTCTTAATTTTTTTTTCTTCTGTAACTTCCTTACATAAAAAAAGGCCTAAACAAATTATAGTTTCAAATTCTTTTCTTTCAGTTCTTGGTTTCTTCATCAAAATTTTAATGATATTCTTTTCAGAAAATCAGAAATATTTCGCGAGGTACAGTTAAAATGTTATGCTCTTTAACGAGGAGACTAAGCACATTCGCTATTGCAGACTTATTTTTTTATCAGTTTTACTCTTTAGTAGAAATTGTATTTAAATGGAAAGCTGTTTTGTAACATCGTAAAATATATTCCGCAAAGTTGTTACAAAGAGTTGCAAAAAAAACTGCAACTGAAAATTATTTGTTGCTTGGAATTGCTATTTTAAGTTGCTTAATTAGAAACTGAACTTATAAGAAAAAATATTGCTTAATTTTTAATTAAATTTAATATGATAACGAAAATTTTACTTTATATCGTACTCTTAACACGAAAATAAATAGTTGACAAAAAATGATTAAAAAGTACTTTTCCATAAATTTAAACGCACGCTAAATAATTCTAAATTTAAAATTATATTTTAACTTTATTTATAATGCAAGCGAATTTGACGTAAATGTAAATGAAATAATTATCCAACTATTTTAAACTCTAATTATTAAAAAATGAGATACCAATAAAAGTTTAATATATAATTATGAAAGTGTATAGAACTTAGGTGACTTTTGCATCATTAAATTCAAATTTCTACATTTTTGCAAAAACAAAGTGCTATTAAAAAAAGGCAAAAATTTCTTCTTCAAAACTAATTAATATTTTTTATCTAGATAAGAATGAATTTTTTAAGCACATTTTAAACAATCTGTTTTATTCCTTACTTTCATAAAGCAAATAGAAGGTCAAACAGTCTTTTTTTTAATCCTGTAATGCAATTTAAGCTCATCTTCTCCCAATTTAAAAATTCTCCACTCTAGAGTTACTCGTAGTGAAACAAAGTAATTAAAAAACAAAAGCTGAAATCTAATAAGTTATTAGATACAATAGACAGAGAGTAGCTTATTTACGAAAACTAAATTTAATTAGAAGTGAAAGATTTAACTCTTTTTTTCCCTTTCACTGGAATTAAAGCCAAGATTAATTTAAGATTCTAGTAAAAAAAAAGCTGTTTTTTTAAGACGTGCGAGCAGTTTCTTAAACATAGAAATTGAATTAAGTTGTTATATGAGTGTAACAGCAAAAACCTATTGATTTTTGGAATGATGTAAATTGAAATGCATAGAGCAGAAATTGGAAGGAAAACGGATGCAGTTAGCTTATATATCCCGCCTTCTTCACATGCCTTCATGGTGTAGTGGTCAGCATGTTTGACGCATATTCGAGAGATCCGTGGTTCGAGTCTCGGCGAGAGTATTGCTCATTTTTCATCGCTCCTGCTTCGAAATAACCTAATGTCTCTACACTGGCTCCCGAACTAAAAAAGGTAGTGGAAGATGATTTTCCAAGGTCCCTAATCCCCAGTCATCCTGTAAAAGGGGGAGTACATATCTCCCGCCTTCTTCACATGACTTCGTGGGGTAGTGGGGAGCACGCTCGACGAGTATTAGAGGTCCGTGGTTCGAGTCCCGGTGAGGTACTGCTCACTTTTCAATATATCCTGCTTCGACATGTCTTAATGTCTCTACAAGCTTGCATGCGGTATTTTAATTGTGCATAAAAATTCACTTTCAAATGAGAAACTTAAGTTTTAATCTTTATATTGAGGAAATATATTATATATTTCTACCTTTTGCTATTTTCTGTTTGTTTAACTTCCTATCCAAGTGGTTGGAGTAGGCACGCACTAAAAACATAGCTATTTAGTGCTATCAACATAGATAGTTAGTGCTATTATTTGGTGTCATATTAATCATTTGCACTTTGGTAGCTGAGGCTGATAATTCACTAAAACCATCGAAACTAGTCCTGTGGAAATTTGCAAATATAACGCTGATTTTTGCTGTTTGACTTCTTAATTAACATAGCTATGTTGATGATAGTTATTAGAAGTGCTGAACTACTGCTGCCTTGTTGCGTAATCTTGCACATGTTCCATAATGAATTGTTCTAAAAGATGTGTGTGCTTCATATACTGGTTTTTCCTTCGAGTGTTAAATATTGGTCAGAACTTTGGACATCTCGCCCAACTAGTAGAATTCATTCAGTATTAAAGCTGGAGATTCCAGTTGTAGCAGAACAGATAGGCTGCTAGTAGCGCCAGAGTTGCTGAATCCTTCCTAGGATCCGTTCAGCTCAAGATGAGTAGCCAAGTGGATTCTGCAATAAAGCTGAAGTCCAGTAGAGTACCCTTGTCAATTTTATAAGAGAACTGCAGTTAAGTCGAATAGTCTAGTGGATTCTATAAAAGAGCTTAGTCTGGAATAGACGAGTGGCTTCTATAAGAGTGCGGCCTTATTACGAAAAGACCAAGCGGATTTAACGAAGACTTTGTTAGTAGTAGGCTCTATTTCTTCTTTGCCGAGCTGCACAAATACAAGAATGGCCGTATGGTAATTTTGAGTATTTCAAGAAGGGAGGGATTGTAGCCTGAGATATCCAACTCCACTTAAGATGCTGGTTTGTTAACCGTCTTCTTATTTTCCGTTACGTTTTCTGCAATTAAGTTGGTTTCCGTAATCAAAGTATATTTTAGCTAAAGCTTTTGTACTTTCTACAAAATTATAGGCTTGAAGTTGGGATATGGCAAGTTTTCAAGAATTAAAGCAACAGCATAAGTAAGATTCATGTCTAAAAGTTAACACCATGATTTATCGTAATTACTGCCGCAATATATTTTACTTCGAAATACCAATATATTTTACTTTTTAAGATCGACAAGTGTTTTATTGTTGACATCCGAAATTTTATGGTAAATGATTCTCATTTTGGTCAGTGTTCTCGGCAAGTTTAACGGAAATTGGGAGTGCATTTCTGTCTCTCGTGTTTTTGAGTGAACGTTGCTTTGTATTGTCCTAATGCAACCTCACTTTGTAAAGAACGTGACAAATTAAGCCATCAATCATCTGTTTTTCATCTTCGCTGCATTCTGGGGGGAGAAAACCATGAAGGAACGAATCTTCCCCTAACATAACTGTCCAGGCCACATTTATCCCCGACGAGGGTGTCTCTTCTCTCACGCTTGAAGAAAATTTTCATATCAACGAATGATTCTCTTGGGAAACGGTAAAATGGTTAAATAATTACAACCAAACATTTCAATTTCACCAGAAAAGTATCATTAAAATCAATACACTTAGCATAAAGTAAGTTACATTTCAGTCTTTTTATGAAGATTTTTAAATATTTAGTTTGGATTGTAAATTTTCTGTTTGCTTCTTTGGCAATATTAAATCTCTAATTTGGTCATTAAATGTGTCTGGATTTCCAAGTGTGATACGGGAGACAAAGTGGAATCTTAAGATATTCGTTAAGTCTCATATATCCCTAACGATGTTGCAAAGCATCTTCATTGCTCTTGTCCACATCTTCGAGTACACAGACATTCTGATGAGGCTGCGGCACTGATTAATATCTCAATAGATGTTCTAGCGTGACTGACGACGGCAAATTAGATACCTTACATTAGACTGTCATTTAAAATGGATGCATGATTGATGCCTTTTAATCAGAATTATAAGCCTATATTGCAATTTTCTATTTTACGCCAAACTGTTAGAACATAGGGTTTTGTATGTTGGTTATCAGTTGGCTATACGAGAAGAATAATACAAGTTACCAACATGTATGACAAAATCCTGTTTTGCTCATCCACTTTGCAAACAAATGCGTGTAAATGAATGAGCAAATGAATGCAAATCAAGCCCAAAAGATGTTCATTACTAACAAATTGTCTAAACATTCCTCATGTTGTTTAAATATAGTAGTAATAAACAAATTAATTAAAAAGATAGTCCGGTATCTAAAATAACCAAAATAATTATGATTCTTTATTTATGCACTGCTTACCATTAAAATTAGAGGTGCAGTGGGAAAATGAGCAAATAGCAGTACCTTTTTTATTATGCATGTACAGGTGAAATGTGAAAGCAGGTTCGCACACCCGGGCGGCTTACATTGACTAATCGGGTATTGCCCGGATCCAGCAACTCTTTAGCGCAACACCCCCGACGATTTATCATTATTAAGATGCTGCATATGCTGATCAAGACATTAGACTATACATTTTACATATTACTACACAGATATTTTACATATTGCTACTAAATAACTAATATGTACATATATATGTATGTATATACTAAGTAAATGAAATTTCACAGATAATTACGAATTCTAGAATAGATATTAAATGCTAATGCAGACATTATACAGATACACAGATGATAAATAATCTATTACGTACTACAAGGATACTGAAAACGAATGTTGACACAGCTTCTAAATACCAATGCAAGTAGTTACAGACATCCACAGATACTAAATACACCAGTACATACTACACAGATACTAGATACTGGTATAAGTACTCAGATAGTATATTGTACTAATAAATAAATACTATATACATTATTATTTACTACACAGATATTGAATACGGATGCACACAGAGATTCTAAATACTAATGCAAGACATTACTCAGTTATACAGATATAGGGATACTAGTGTAGATATGCAGATTCGTTAAGACACGAAATACTAAATACGCTATTAAACGGATATTAAGTACGAAAACACTAAGTCAAGTCTTTACACAAATCCACAGATACTAAATACACTACTCCATACTACATACTACACAGATACTAAGTACACTACTCCGTACTACACAGGTACTAAATACTGATACAGACACACAGATAATAAAATATACTGATAAACAGATACTACATATACTATTATTTACTACACGGATGTTAAATGCAAATGCAGACACAGACTGTAAATACTAACGCAAGACATTACGCAGATATACAGATATGCAGATACTAGATACAAAAGAACTTAGTTATACAGATACTAAATATACTGTTACACTGATACGATAAGATGCGAATGAACTTAGATATACGGATACTAAATGCATTATTACAGAGATATTAAATACGAATAAACTTATGCAAGTCTTCACACGAATCCACAGATACTAAATACACTAATCCATATTTATTATGTATATATAGTATAATGGAAAGAAGATATGATTAAATTTGTGGCTGTTGGGAGTACACAGAATTCATTTCTTCAATCATAACAGTTAGTGAGGAGTGGCGTGCGAGTCCGTCAGCAACCCATGACCAGATGTTCAGAATGGATCTGGAGAATGTGTTGGCAGTGATTCGAGATTCATTGTAGCTAGTAAAATTGTAAAGCAGTTTTTCCGTCTAATTCTTGAGCATACAATTTAAGATTAGTTAGCAAATGCAAACGTTTGATGCAATGTGTTCCAGTTACTCGAATTTCAAAGAAATTCTGTTATCCGGTCGCATTATTACTTCCTTATACGCAGTAAAAAGGAAGTAGTACAATCTCGAAAAATTTCGAGTGTCATATTTCAACGAAAATATCCATTTTGATCGTTATCGAATGCAATTTAACGATGTTTTTGCGTTATATTTGAACGTAAGGACAGAATAAAGGGCTCTTTTTACTCCAAAAAATTACAAAACTGATTTAAAATGGATTCTGAAGAGATTTTTTTCGTGGCTTCTGTGCGTACATACGTACTATGTATGTATCAGTCTCGCATAACTCAAAAGCGAGTAGTCTCAGAACGTTGAAATTTTGTATATAGGACTGCTATAACACGTAGATGTGCACTATTATTTTGGTTGCAATCGGCCGCACCAAATCCACTCCGTTATTCGACTCACTAAGCTCAGTTTCTTTATTCTTATATGCTCGTAAATTGTGCACTTTTGAAATGATGAAGCTCTTAAAAATGATTAAATTATGTTGTTCTTATCTTCCGGTTAAGGTTTTTATGCTTTTAGTTAACCTGCATGTTATAATTGCAGAATTATCAGCAATTTAAAAGTTGCTAAAGTGCGGCTAAGCCTAATATTTTGGCCATAGCGGCCATATTTAGGAGAATTGTGGATTTGTTGCCAATCTAGAGAAACTGAACTTCGCAACAACAAAGATAACGCCTTCTTTTATTATTGCGAATTAAATCATGCTTAATGAATTCTGGAATTTATTCGAGGAAATTAAGTGCTTCAGATTTACTTCGTAAATTTTAATACAGATATTTTGAGATTTTATTTATTTTTGCCTTATCGCAAAGTAAGATCTGAATTAATTGAATAAGAAATACTGAATCGTCTGTGAAAACCTGCTTCTTTTCATTTTCTGTTTGTTTAATTTCTTTTATACATTGTTTTAGATTTATCATAGTACTTGAATAGAACATGTGGTAACGATTAGATAATTCTTCAGATGAAATGCATATTTTTTGTGCATTCTGAATTATAAAATGAATGCGATGTAACGCTATTAGATGAACCTAGCGCCAGAATGTCGCTATGGTAAACAAATATAGTGAATTTTTAAGAGTGCATTTATTCTGTTGTGGTTTATGCGCTATCGAAGAAGTAGATTTAATTCAATCCAATAATTTTAAATGAAATGAAAAATGCGAATAATTTAATATTGCGTACATGGAAGTCATGTGGTGTGCACGTCATATTTTTTTCTTTTGTACACCAAATAAGTAATTTCATATCTAATGCCACAGTTTTAAAATTATGAGGTTGCGCTATAATCTAATTCCCTTAACGTGTAATAACGTTTTATCAACAATAATAACTTAAGTTTTGAAAAGTTATTATTTTAACTTATTTCTTTAAGCTGCTTTTTCAATACACTGCAATACGCTTTGAAGTAAAAACCCCTTACGATTCATTTTTGCACAACATCCATCAACCACATCCCGTTGGAGTAATTCATTTGTTAATAACAACCAACAACAAATCCCAGCTTTATAACACAGATGTTGGCAAGGAAAACTTTTCTCACTCCACTATCTCTATGCTCAGAGTGAGATTTGTTTTATTTTAATAAAAACCTCAAAATTTATTATTCTTCAGTTCACGCAGAATTTTGAGAAAGAAAGATTGCAGTAAAAAAATGGAGACTACACTTTGAGTGATTTATTAACTGTTAGCAGGGAAGCAATACGAACCGAAGATTTTACAGAAAAAACGTGAAAAATGGCATCACAGGGAGGAGTTTCTTAAGTCGTAAGTCATTTATTTTCGAAAAACGGATGTTTTTACCATGAAACATTGTTTTTCCTCACTCGGCATGAGGAGTAAGTAGAATACTTCATTCTAAAAGTGCACCATTTCTTCTTATAAATAACTGACAATCCGAAAATATGAAATGCAGTCCTTAACGTGGAGTGCATTCGTACAAACAATTTAATATGTAGGAGTTACTGCTCCAAATGAAATATCTGAAGAGAGATAAAAATGTTTTAATATTATCGACTGCAGTTTTAAGTGGCTAAAAGTACGTTTTTACAGTAAAAAATAATTTTATTTTAAAAATTCGATTATTTTTCTGCGACCAGCGCTTTTAGAGAAATCTAGAATAAAAGATTTATCTTTTATTGAACAAAAGATTTATCTCCAAAAACTCTCATCATTTTAATCCACAATGGAATGTCATAAGTGCGTTCATTATGTGAGAAATTTCATTTTAACCAATTATCCATGAAACGTAATAACAAAAATACAGTTATTTAATATTGTCAGTTATACAGAAGTAAATTAATCGCAAGATTTCAGTATAGATTTTGATTTTAAACTAAATTTATTGATTTGTTGACGAGGCATATATTAAAAAGTTATTTCAATATACTACATAAAATATATGTACTTTTTGAAGTATTAAGCTAAATTAGGATACAGAGACTGAACATCAAAACTTTTTTGTAAAATTTTATAGAGCTTGGTGTGGTAGTTTTACTTTTCTTTATCATCATAACATAAAATATGATACAAGTCTAAGGTTAGGATTTTAAGCTTCCATTGTCATAAGACCGATTCCTCACGAAAATCTTTCTCTACTAAATATTTAAAAGACTCTTTGATAAGACGTGCGTACTCCTTATTTTCCTTGAAAAAAAAGTAGGTTATTTTAAGCAGGAGACAAGACAAATGAGCAATGCCCTGGCCGAAACTCAACCTCGGACCTCTCGAATACGCATTGCCACGAAGACATGCTAAGACGGAAGAAACACCTTATATACTCTCCCTTTTAAAGGGCGACTGGGGATTAGGGGCCCAGTTGCTAAGCCCTGGTGCTGGAGAATCATTATCCACCACCTTTATTTAGTTCGGGAGCCATTGTAGATACACTAGGTTATTCTGAAGTAGGAGACGTGAAAAATGAGCAGTGCTCTTCCCGGAACTAGAAACTCGGACCTCTCGAATACGCGCCTAGTGTGGTGACCATTACACCACGAAGGCATGTTAAGAAGGCGGAAGAAATACTTTATAGCCTTCTTTTCTGAATATAAGAAATGGCAAACCCAACTTTAAAAAATTGTTTCAATTGTAAAATTATGCATTTGACATATGAGAAAACAGGATTTGCTGTTTAGAATTTGCCCTTATTTCCACAGCAGAATTTTGAAGCCATTTCTAAATATTTGCATGCCAGGAATTTACATGTTCCTCATTAAATGCAGTGGTTGCATAGAAATAGAAATAACAGCTGATTCAGTACAAAAACAGAATTAAAACATACGCGCAACGAAAAGATTACGGTTATGATTCTCATTTCAAAGAAGACAAAAACAGTACGTATGAAGCATATTGTCGTTCCTGATAATAAAGAAATCAAAAAGAAATGTTTTATTTGTACAATTACCAAAGTAGCGCATTATTATATGTGTTTTGTATTACTCAAATTGTACACCAAATGAAACTGACTGAAATTTTAATTGAGTATATATTAATTATCGAATTCTGGAACTAATCAAAACTAGAAACGGAATTTTACGTCGTCCACTATAAGCTTCTATACCTCTTTTCAAATTATTGTCACCAAATATTATCGCTTTGTATTACATTTAAAGAAATTAAATAGTGAATAACGTCTCCATGTATGTATGTATGTATGTAGATTCTGAGCCTTCTCAGATTTTTTTTCTCCTAATTCCGATTTTCTTTTCCTACTTAAACCTATACCAAAATCTTCTAAATTATATTAAATAAAGTAGCGATACATTAACAAGCGTATCTCGGAAATCTGGCGTCTATGTATGTAAAAATTTTCAAATAATTTAAGGCGATTTATCAAAGAGTTTAATATGTGTATAACTGGGAGCACTCAGTTTGCCTACGCTTAGCTTTCATAAATTAGTAAAAGGTACGCTTTTTGTAATCTTAAAACAGAGGTCCAAGTTCGAGTCGCGTCAAGGACATTGCACATTTTACAAATATCCTGAAAAAAAAAATGAAAGCTTTCAGGTTTTAAATTACGTCCAAAGAGCGTTTTTTTAACATTTCGTGTGTTACCATTGTTTATTAAATATCATGTTCTTCATACTTAAACTATAAAATTCAGTTGATGAGATGCACAAAATAACTTTGAATCGAGCATATCTTTAGAATTTTCGATACACAGTCTCACGCGCTGGAGATAATTTTTTTTTCTATACAACGTTGCATTGCTCGCTTTGAAATCCTCGAGTTTGTTAATCAAAAATTCGTGAAAGTTTTACAAAATATGAAATTAGCAATGAAACAAATTCCAAATTTCAAATTTGGGTTTGCAGATGCCCATATTTGTAGTAGGATTAAGTCATTCAAAATGTGATGGCTCTAGGTAGCGTTATTTAATCACAATGCCAGAAACATAATTACATTTATGCAGATACTTCCTTATTTAATTCCTTCAAATATATTACAGGACGATAATACTTGGCGGCAACAATTTGAAAAGTGGAACGGACATTCAGAGTGATTCAACGCAAAATCGCAAAACGAAAAAAATAGTCTGTCAGGGACAAAGCCCCTTTGGACTAAAAATAATGACTCTACAACCTGAAAGAAGTAAGTTAAATTATTACCTCATTTGATATGAAATTCATCTATGTAAGAATCAACTAGATATAAAATAGATTAGTAATTGAAAGCAAAACATTTTTCAGCTCAGGTAAAATAACAGTTATTAAAAAGATTCGTTTATTTGTATTTCTAGACTTCTTGAATAAATAGCTGTTTATTTTCTTTAACAACGACTGCTTAATTAAATTTTCTGAAATGCAATAAAATAATAATATTCAGAAACTAAACTTCCTAATGCATCTGTGTTCATCATTTTTTGTTACACAATGGTATCCTATGTAATTATTTACTCCGAAATTTTCTTAAGAACAGAGAAGAAAGAAACTGTAAAAGAATTAAGTGTGGTGAAGGTGAAACATTTTGCGCCTGATTATTAATTCTGTTTCATAAGCTAAAGAAATTTAGGTTGTAGCTTGAGCAAAATCTTTATTTCTATTCCTTCAAATTTGTGTTACATGAAACAGCTTTCAGATTTCCATATTTATGTGAATTTATTATATTCTGAAAAAGATTTTGCTTGTAACAATTTCTGAATGCATTTTCATTTATTCTATCATCTTCTAAAAACATTTCCTTTCTTTTTGTCAAAGAAGATAAAAGGAAAAACATTCGTTCTGATTTCTAACAAACAAAATGGAAACTTCTCTAATACCATAATTATTTTCGCATTACATTATGAATATTCCCTAATCTCTGTTTCTATCAAATCAATTTTATGTTAAATATTTTTTCCGCTCCTGATTTATTTAGTTTTCTGATGAATTTTAATAATTTAGTAAAGTAAGTAAAGAATTATTACATTTTTAATTATTTTTAGGGAAGGCTGTTAAGATAAATAATTATATTTTTAAATTTGTGTTGAAAATTTTAAATAAGAATTTTATAATTATTCTAACTATGAAATGAATATAAAAATAAGTCAAATTAGTATAGATAAGTAATATGAAATTATGATAAATGCATGTTAAAATATATTAGTGCCTGTATTTCAAGTAGCTTCTACCCTGCAAACAGCTCTATGACGCATATGCTTTCCTTTACTAAGATGTCTACATTGTACGTTAAAACTCAGTGTATGAAATTATTGTAATTGCTTATGATCTAGAAATATTTTATCTACTAAGAAATGATTTGGTATGCAGGAAAATAAAGTTTGGGAATTGCTCAGTTTCATTTGTGTAAGCGTCATCTTCCCGTCTTTCCACTCGACTAGCTATTTTAAGCAGTTAACATCCACTCATCCAAGTAACCGCTCATCGAAAATGCTAGTTTAATAATCCTGTCGACTTTATTAAGCTGTAGTATTTTCGATGTGCAGTTAGATAGTTGGATGTTTAGCAGCTTTCGATAGTCGAGTTTAAATATTTATAGATTATTATTCCATGTCTAAGCAATTACAATAATTTCATATACACTGAGTTTTCGAGGTACGACGTAGGCATCTTAGAAAAGGGAAGCATAAGGGGCACAGTGTTGTGCGCAGGGTAGAGACTAGGGAAAACAATGACATAATGGTTTTGAAAAGCAGTATTTATACCGAGTAGATGCAGAAAGAATTAATTAGAAATATTAAATATTTTTATGACATTCGACTCATTAAAATTATCAGCCCAAAGGAGCGTTAGCTGAAAAGGGCTATTAATTTCGTTTCGGCATCTTGCGTCGATTTACAGTAAATGTCCGTATCACTTTTCAAACTGTTGCCAACAAATATTATCGCCCTGTGTTATATTTAAAGAAATTAAATAATGAAGAATCTGCATAACTGTACGTATGTTTCTCATATTGTCATATGACAACGGTCCTAGAGCTATCAAAGTTTGAATAACGTAATCGCATGGGCATCCGGAAGCCCAAATTTGGAATTTGGAATTTGTTTTATTATAATTAAATTTTAATTCATATTTTGTAACACTCTACCGAATTTTCGATAAAGAAACTCAAGAATTTCAAAGCGAACAATGGCAATCCTGTACGAAAAAAAAACATTTTTATCTCCAGCGCGCGAGACTGTGTATCGGAAATTCTAAAGATATGCTAATTTCAAAATTGTTTTGCGATATTGCTGTTGAATTCAATTTTATGTTTTAAGTGCGAAGAACATGATATTTAATAAATAATGGTAACACAGAAAATGTTAAGAAAACGCCCCTTTGGACGTAATGTAAAATCTGAAAGCTTTCAGATATTTGTTTTATACTTTTAATTTATACAGTTGTTTAATTCTTGTTATAGCATACGTTTTGTTGTCTTTTTTCTGATAACTCTTTGTAGGAGCAGTTTCCTAGAGCGGCTATTTTCGAAAGGAATATTGTAGCCAATATATACATACATAAAAGTGCGTGGCAAACCCCAATACTTTATCGAGAATTCAGAGATGCTGTTGCTAAACATTTCGCGATTTTCTTCTTGATTTTTATGTGGCCTAAATGCGAAGTGTTTTAGTAGAAGTGAGTCCAAGAGGAATCGCACGATATCAACAAGAATCAAAAAACCTTATCAAATCCTTTGGTGCCATGTTAAGATCTGAACCCTTTCTAATTTCCAGTCTTTCATTTCTCGATTTTTTTAATCAATCTTATCACTAATCATCGATAATCTAAATTTTCTTTTTCTTCCGTGCTATCATCTACAGTAACGTCGCATCACGCTTCACCAGGCTGTAACTCACAGAGGTATTACAAATATTGAAAACAAATATCCAATATTTTTTATTTTGCATTTAACATTCAAAATATTTGATAACGTAAGATTTAACCTAACCATTATCAATCTATATGGGAAATTTCGAGTCGATCTGCAAACAAGTGTTTAGGCGCTTAAATTATAAACAGCACACAACTTTTCCAGTGATTTCTTAACTGAAGACGTTCCTTTTATTGGAACTCATTTAAAAGTTTCCATGTTTTGAAAATATTTATTGTAAATTATAAATAATATTCATTATTGATATTCCAGTATGGAACATTATTTCTCTTAACTTTGCTGTATTACAATAACCAATTTTAACTTTAAGCAGTTAACAATGCTTTTCCTACATTTTCCAGCAATTTTTCCCTAACAGAATTTTCATTTTCAATTATTTTAATTTGTAAATGTTTATTTCTTGTCTTTTGAAATAAATAAAATATATTATCAATATTTAAACTCTTTGCTAATCATCTGAACCTTTAGGTACTAAAGCTTAATATATTTTAATCACGCTCATATTTTCAAATAGGCTGCAGCGCTTTCAAATCTAATATTCAGTGGACCAACAATCCGTAGTTTAAAATTGCTTCAGTCAAAGCTCATGCAAGGGTAACTAAATAAAAGATATATTACTTTAAATACCAATCGTGAATCCCAAATCCTAGTTTATCGGCCGGAAAATGGCTAAACTTATCTGGTAAACTAATACTCTCTCTGTCTTTCGGAACTAAGACTGATCGACAATAGCCGGATTAGTAGAAAAATCAATGATTTTAATTGCTACCAGCATGATTGTTCCTCCGGATTCAATTACGGGAAAGTTGAGGCTGATCCAAAGCACGGACGAGTTTCAGCAAAGTCAACAATTTCTCTCGAAGTAATTTACGGTTTACTCGATGTACTGCTGTAATTACAACTTCTTTGTCTTAGCGTTTTATAGAGAAAATAGGAAGAATTTCAGGAAACGAAGAGAGTCTAAATGCCATTTAGGGAAAGGAATGTTTATTCCTTTAGGATTTAGTAAGAACGTGCCTTGAGTTTTAACGAACGATTTGAATTTCCTGGTTTGTGTTTCAACATTTGAGTTCAGTAAAATACACTAAAATAAATGCTTCTCTAAATTCACTGGCATAGATTGGCAGCTAATTACATTGCTTGTGACCCAATCATTTCAAACGTAAAAACGTTTAATACAAATAATTGTGGCTGTCATGATCCTTGACCAATTCATCTCTTCGGGTTCGTTTTCATCCACTTATGAATGTTATTCGTCGGCTCTATTCGCAGAAATAAAATTCGCACACTTATGCAGGTTTGACGATAACATGAACTATATTTTATTGAAGTATATATATATTCTTTTCACAAAGTATTTTTTTCACAATTACATTAAAAACGCACAACTATTACATTTAACCTTTCAGTTTTTAATAGTAACAGATCAAACTTCAAACTTTGGAATACAAAAATAATCAATTCAAAAATGTTTCACACGAGCCTCCGTCTTTCTCGCATCAAGCACGTTTTCTTCTTCTCGTAGCCAGATTTTGCTTTCTCTCCGCTTTTCAGATAGACAGTTTTTTTTTCACACGAGCAGGCCGTTGGCTTAACTGTTCTTTCATCAGGGCTTGGTTGGTAGCTTCCTCTTACCGAGCATGTGCATGACACGCCCCTGCCCAGAATGAAATTTGTCCTTTCTTTAGGACGTATTTCATTAATCAATATCCAAGCAAATTTTCTGTACACTACTTTTACACAATACAAATCTCGTACAATATTAAATAAAACAAAACAGAACAAACAATATAAGATACAATCATACAGAAAGCAAAAAAAAAAAACAAATTATATTACTCATATTATATCTGATCCAGACGTGAGAGAGCATCAGCACTTTGGTGCTGCATCCCTGGCCTATGACTAATTCGCAAGTTCCATTTCTGCAATGCCAAAGCCCACCTCGTCAATTTTGGACTTCGAGGAGTAGTTTCGTTCAAATATCTGAGAGGATTGTGATCCGTTATAATTTCTACCTGAGCCCCATAGATCCATTTATCAAATTTATTCAGGCCAAATAAGACTGCCCAAGCTTCCTTCTCAATGCTTGCCCAATTTTTCTGAGTTTGAGAAAGCTTTTGGCTTGCAAATGCAATAGGACAATAGTTACCACTCTCGTCTCTCTGGGTTAAACAGCAGCCTACCGCCAAATTGGATGCATCACAATGGATCTGAAATGGCTTTCCAATATTTGGTGTGGCCAGAGATGTCGCTTGGCACAAAGTATCCTTTAATTTGTTAAAAGCATTCTGTTCCAACTCCCCCCATTGAACAATATTGGCATGCCTCTTCTTAGTCAACTCTGTCAACGGTGCCGATATTTCTGCATAATTAGGAATATAAGATCGATAAAATCCCATTAATCCTAAAACCGATCTCACATCTTTTTTTGTGACTGGCCTGACGAGTTTTCTAATTGCTTTGACCCTTTCTTCATCAGGACCATGCTTGCCTCCTCCAATTATATGCCCCAAATATTTGATTTTTTTAGCTGCAAAAGCACATTTGTCCAAACGTACAGAAAATCCTAATTTTTCTAAGGTGTCCAGGACCAGAGAAATGTGTTTCAAGTGTTCCTCAAATGTTTTCGAGAAAATCACCACATCATCTATATATGCCTGAGCATAATCGCTATGACTCTGTAAAGCACGATTCATTTCCCTCTGGAATGTCCCCGAGGCTCCTGATAAACCGAAAGGCATTGTTCTCCACTGGTACACTCCATTAGATGTCGCAAATGCAGTCAAGGGTTTGCTCCTTTCATCCATTCGGATTTGCCAATACCCTTTTCGAAGGTCGATGCTTGTCAGCCAGTTAGCTGCACCCGCCACAAAAACCAACTCCTGCATGTCCTTCATGGGAAATGTTGGAGTTTTTGTAACAGCATTCAATGATCTAAAATCTATACACATTCTAACTGTAGCATCCTTTTTCACCACACAAACTATAGGATGAGCAATTTCTGACTCAGAAGGTTCAATTAATCCTAATTCTAGTAACTCACGTATCTGCCCATCTACTGCTTTGCGATATGCCATAGGTATTCCATAGCAGTGGGGTTTCTTCCTAATAGCAGTAGGAATAAGTTCGATCTTGTGTGTACCTACTCGGGCTGGTTGCACTGGACGTGTAAATAATGTTTGGTATTTCCTCAGTAGCCCTAAAAGTCTACTCCTTTGGACCGAATCTAAATTAGACATTTCTAATCCTTCCAGAGATTCAGAAAAAGTTTTTCCTCCCTTGTTGACAGGTGTAGATTCAATTTCGCCAAACTCTTCTTCTCCCTCCAAGATAACATTTACTGCTTGAGATCTAACTACATAAAGTCTAATCTTATTCTGATGAACATGCCTTTTGGTTCCATCGGGCATTCGTACTACAAAAGAGTGAGGACTTTTCTGTTCCAATATATTTGCAGGACCCTGCCATCTAGCGTAAAGCTTATTATTAGAATCGGGAATCAAGACTATCACCTTATCTCCCACCTTAAACGTTTTTACGGTAGATCTTAAATTATGATAGTGTGCTGTCCTCTCTTGTTGAATTTCAGCTGTGAGCTTTGCCTGCTCCGCTGCCTTCTCAAACCTAGCCTTTAGATTTTGTAAATATGTATAAACAGGAGTTGCATCTAATTGTAAATTTTCATGTTTTCCTGTCCATGATGATTTTAATATCGACAAAGGTCCTTGAGGTGTCCTGCCGTACATTAGTTGAAATGGAGCCACCCCAGTTGTTGAGTTGGGTACTTCTCTATAGGCCCACAACACATAAGGAATTTGCAAATGCCACCCCCTACCTTCTTCTCTGATGACATGATGCAACATTCTTTTTAAAGTACCATTAAATCGTTCAACTAATCCATTAGATTGAGGATACCCAGGGGTCGAAAACTTAGGACTGGCCCCTATTCGTCTCTCAAATTCTTGAGTCAAATCTGCTTTAAAGTTTGTTCCATTGTCACATGCAATTACATTTGGAATACCCGTTCTTGAAAAAATATGTAATAACTCCTCACAAGTCGACTTGGCAGAGAGGCTAGTTAGGGGTATTGCTTCTGCCCATCTGGTATGCTGATCAACTAAGCATAATATATACTTATGCCCCTTAGAGCTGGGAGGATCAATCGGACCTATCACATCAATGTTTACAATTTGGAAGGGCAGATCTGACCTCGTTACTGGGGTGATTGGTGTCCTATCAACAGTTTTAATTGGTCTAGTCAACTTGCACTCTTTACACGCCTCGCAAAATTTCTGGACATCTAACCTCAGACCTTCCCAATAGAAAGAGTATCTAATTCTCTCCACAGTCTTCTTTACCCCCATGTGGCCACTAAACACCGAGCAATGTGCTAACTTCAAGACTTCTTCCCTTCGACTCTTAGGTACAACTAATTGCCCCAAGAATTTTGTCCTTATGAAAGAAAAAGTTATCCACTGTATAATAATTCCCCTTTCCTTTTTGAGCATTCTCCCATGCTCCTGCCAGAGATTCACAAGTCTCCTGCTCTCTTCTAAAAATATCCGCTGTACATAGTCTTCCTGACTGAGGTTCTTCGCTTTCACTTGATTCCACCTTTTCTTTCTCATCGAGATTCCTTCCCACACTAGTGTTTCTTTCTAGTTTCCCTGTGTTTACCTTCACAGACTTTTCATTTCTCCTAACCTCTAGGATGTTTGTGGTTTCTTCAGGTAAGTTCTCTACCACCTCACCTGTGTCATGTAACTGACCCCCTAACATGGTGAATACTTCCGGAGGAAGCAACACATCCTCTGCTAGAGATTCTGCAACTGCACACAAAATCTCTTGATGTGTGACACTGGAACTTTCTCCTACAGTGATACCCAGTGGAATGTTTACCAAAGGGCATTTAACAGCTGGACCAAATATACCCTTCAAATATATGCTCGATCCTTCCTCCAGTTGGAGATTTTTGGTTAACTCCTTTTTAACCACCGTAATTTCTGTTCCTGAATCAACGAGGGCCTCCCCTATTGTTCCATTCACACTAATAGGAACCCTTTTCAACTTACACAGCTTATAGTTGTTTACATTCCCTGGCTTCCCCAAAGGATCCACACGAGCTACCACAACTTTGTCCGCTAGGATATCATTATCCTGACCTTTTTTTACCCAGTTTACCCTAGCTTTATCCTTTTCCTCATTTCGGTTATACTGCCTAGAACCTTTAATCTGAGGACAGTTCCTTTTAAAATGCGAAGCTGAACCACATACAAAACATGTTAAACCTTTAACATTCCCTGTGTTTTTCCCTATGGTTTCTGACTCATGCCGACCGCTTCGTCTCTCTTCGACCTTAGGTTTCTCACCTATTACCTCATTTAGCATCTTAGTTTCACAAGCTTCCCTACGTACGTTGTAGGACTTCCCTTTAGCCGCAAAGAATATGTCACACTCCTTTCCAAGCTCTCTTGGCTTGAACCACGAGTCTCCCTGCCTTATACCTATGTGTACTGCAGTTTCTGTATCAAGGGTCTGGTAGATTTTGTCCGCTACCACCAACTGATTAAGACCTTCAAAGTCTGTCACCCCCCTTGATTTCACATAATTTTCCCACATGGCAGTAACTCTAGTAGAAAACTGGACAAAGGTCTCTTCTGAACTTCGTCTTGCTTTCCTGAAATTCTCCAGGCATACCTGAGGTGACGGTTTGAATTCTTTCAACACAGTTTCCTTTATTACTTCATAATTCCCATACTTATCCTCCCTTATCAATGTTAATAAATTTGCCGCTTTATCTCCCAAAAGGTAAATCAAAATTTTGGCCTTATACTCATCAGGGACACTTTCATTGATATAAGCTCTTTCTAAACTGGAGAAGAAATAGTCCCAGCCATCTGCTCTACTTGGAACCTTTACTGTCAATAACCTGATTGTTCTCGTTAACTCTTCTACTGATCTTTCCTTCCCATTCTCCCCCCGTTCGGGTGTGGTACTCCTATTCAAGTAACGATCCTGACAATCTACCTTATACTTCTCAATGGCAATCCTCTCCTCTGCCTCTAACTTTAGTTTATATTCCCTTTCTTGTCTGTCGCGTTCTTCTTTTCTTTCTACTCTTTCGCGTTCTTTTTCTCTTTCTTCCCTTTCCTTCTCCTCCTTTGCCTCCCTATCTGTAATGATAACACTCAGAAGGTCCTTTGCTACCTGCTCCTCATAGCTTTCACTAGCAAGAATTTTTTCCCTCAAGTCCAAAATTCTAAATGTAGGCAACACTTCAACACCAAACTCTTGTGCAAGGGCGACTAGATCAGCCTTTCTATGTTTGGTCAAAAATGACATTATGGGACTTTATGTTCAACTTAATTAAAATAACAGAAAATCAAAACTGAATCTCTGTACATAAAATTTTACATCAAGTCTTGAACTTCTAGTGAATCATAAACACCTGGTATCTGCATTAAATATGCACAACATCCAAATATTCAATCAAAAAAAATAAAAAAAATTAATGAGTATATATAAGCAATCAAAAATTAATGAATGCATGAGAATTAATGCAATCATATCTCTTAAATAAAACACAAGCATTAGTTAAATTAATACTCATTCACTCATACAATAAAAGATAAATGCACTTTCAAAGTAATTCAAGTATCATATGATAATCACACTGATAATTCCTGTGTTATAAAATACTTCTTTAAGTGTACCGTTACATTAACAGCAAATGTTTCATAAAAAATGATAAATAATACACTTAAACGAGAGAACCTGGAAGAAGATAACTGTTCCACTTAATATGCTTCGCAGCATTCGTAAGGCATTTACTTGAGCTTTTTCCGAGTCGACAAATATGCATCCGACCAGCTGCCGCCACTGTCATGATCCTTGACCAATTCATCTCTTCGGGTTCGTTTTCATCCACTTATGAATGTTATTCGTCGACTCTATTCGCAGAAATAAAATTCGCACACTTATGCAGGTTTGACGATAACATGAACTATATTTTATTGAAGTATATATATATTCTTTTCACAAAGTATTTTTTTCACAATTACATTAAAAACGCACAACTATTACATTTAACCTTTCAGTTTTTAATAATAACAGATCAAACTTCAAACTTTGGAATACAAAAATAATCAATTCCAAAAAATGTTTCTCACGAGCCTCCGTCTTTCTCGCATCAAGCACGTTTTCTTCTTCTCGTAGCCAGATTTTGCTTTCTCTCCGTTTTTCAGATAGACAGTTTTTTTTTTCACACCAGCAGGGCTTGGTTGGTAGCTTCCTCTTACCGAGCATGTGCATGACAGTGGCAGAAAACTCCAAATGAACTAATGGGGATATTTTATTTTTAACATTTTATACAGCTAAACCTATTGTATGTAACGATAAAAAACTCCAAATAGCATTCTTACATTCCATTCTACATGAGGAATGAGTAGGAGGGGGAAGATTTTCAAATGAGAAAGATTTTATCCATCCTATTGTTAAAAACTCCCAAACCAATCTAATTTTGCAAACCAGTTCCAGATTAAGCAACAGCTGCAAGTTATTTTTATTTCTGCCCTTTCGTAGTTTTATGCCAAAAGTATTTTAGGTATTTTTTAAGTTATTTGTGTTTTGAATGATAAAAAATATTTAAATCAAAGTGTCTAAAAAGAAAACAATGCTTATTTCTTGATGAAGTGGACAAAGGTGAAAAGAAAAAATGCATCGCTATGAAATTCAACATTTTTCAAAACGTTTTGTCGGCAATCCTAAAAAAAGCACCAGGACAAAATTTCCTCAAGCTTTGATTCCACCGATCCAAGTGCCAAACGCAAGAAAATTTGCGTTTACAAACAAATTTAACGATATATAATCTAGCATCGAAGGTTAGATTGCACTATTTTAAGATCAAATACTTTATTTTGCAAAGACAGTCCCTGATTAAAAAATTAAGAAACTACAGATATATTTAAATATGTTGAAATTCCGCATCTGATATATGCAACCTTAAGTTAATTCTGGTAATTATTTAAAACTGAAATTAAAATGTAAAATTAAAAAACTGGATTGCAAAATGCAGAATGACTGCTCTTTAAGTTGATGTTTAATTTCTATCCTTTAATCAACTGCGTAATTGCTGCTTAGCATATCATTTTTCTGGTTCAGGTACAAGAAACAATACTTGCATTCATTCAAAGAACGTTTTATCTTCCGTAATAAGAGATAGAACAAATTAAATAAATTTGTCTGATGTTAACTTTATAGGTATGTTGATGCAGCAATATTAATAAATAACTAATGTTCTGAAATTAGTTTCATCCGATAGAAATATTTAAATGTCTTTTCTTAATGCATTTGTTCTTGTACTTTTTATGAGCCTGAATATGTTTGAAAATTAATACTTGCAGGACTTTTGAATAATTTTCATTTTTATTCTCTGTAAATTTCATCTGTCATTTTCTTTTTCATTGCTCTAGAAAAGGTTATGCCTTTAATAGGAATTTGTCTTTTTATTTCGATTATTTTACTTTTATTATAATATTTACTTTGTTATCCAAGCATATGTTTTCAATTGTATCTACTATTTTTAACTAATGAAATTTGACAATTCGATTTTATGTGGGAGTCTAAATATGTCATAAACACAAGAAACAGAATTGAAAATTTGTCCGTAGGTTTGGCATATTCTACTAACATTAAAATTCGGCATGCAGATAGGGATTCTACCTCTGTAATCTCCAAGTAACTGGTATGTCCTTTTCAGTACTACATTTTGTTAAACTCATCTGGGAGTCTTATTGGATGGAAGGAGAAATATTGTTAGCTTGATATTCAGTATTAACATATCGGATGTTTCTAGTGTGTTAGAAATGCAGATCAGAGGAAGAGATTTCGCGTAACAATATCAACCAATAACTATGATCGAAATCCGTATCTGAAAACTTTTGATTCCTCAAAGACTAAGCTGTTGCTTTGGATGTGACTTTATGTTATGCGTAATAAATATTTAAGAATAAATATTGGTATAATAAACAATAATTATTTATAGGTTCTTGTATCACTATTTTCTAATAATCTTTATTAGCAAATTTTGTAAATTGAGGAACACAGAAAATAAGAGTAAAAATAAGCAAAGATGCTCGAAATACCGTTTGCCACATCTCTCAGCAAACTCATTTAGCTATCGGTTTAATATTTTTAGCCTAAACATACTATACGCAAGTTAGTGAGAGATATGAATAAGTGAGAGTACCTCCGGGCCATTATGCAAATAAATTCTCCAAACTCAGTTTTCATTGATATTGAGGTTTAAGTCTTAAATATAGATTTAAAAGAGTAAAACATATGAAAAGTTTTGTAATTAGCGTACAGTAATAAATTTTTCTGTATAGCTACAGGCTACAAAGACGAAAACGTACCATCCTAAAGCACGAATTGGATATATCACAGATCTGCATGAAAAAAAGAATAGCTCAACAAGATACCCAAGACTTACTTTTAAATCTCAAGAATTACAATAATGAAACAGATTGTATATAAATATCTACGTACTATACAAAAGCGCCTCCTCAAAAATTCTTGCTCAGCTTTTGTTTTCTTTACAGTTGGCAGAAAACATGCATTTAGTTATAGAATTTGTTTTTTAACTGAAGAAGTGGATTTTAAATTCACGAAATTACTTTTACAATAATTGCGAAATTTACCTTTTTATGAGGTACTTATATTTAGAAAATTAATTTTTTATACTTGTTACAAAAAATAAAACAGAAAACTTTTGATAATACTTCAAACAAATTGACCGAGATATTGATTATTAAAAATTTATTATACGTATAATCTATTAAAAATATTAGGGAGATATTTTTATTAAAACGTTTAGGTCATTTGATGTCATTTCCAGCTTGACTTGAGAACCTGTTAAAAATTAATTGAAGCAATGCGAGGTCTATTTTCCCTTTAAATACCACTCAGTAATACTCTTTTGTGATTTGTTCCTATGTAGCATTATTTAATATCTAATTGTTTTTGCAACTGGTATGCCAAAATAATTTTTACGGAAGCAATTTAAAGGTTTTTCTAATGCTAAATATTATGCTCTAACGGAATTTAAATTTTTTATGGTTATCTAACAATTTGCACCAAAAATTACTTTAAAAAAGAATATTTTATTTCATGAAAGCAGTTTTAAGAAAGGGCTGCACAGAGTTGCTCGTCAAGGTAAAAAACATTTGTAAAGAATTTCTCTTCGCTCTTTCTGTTAACGCCAGAAACGTTTTTCTCCTAAAATGATATTTTGCTTTTAATTATGTACAAATACAAACATTTCACGCTTCAGTGTGTGTAAATATAATATATGGATCAAATTTTGTGCTGCGGGAATCAAATGTTTATATTTTTGTTTTTACAATGTATAGCTTTCCTAGTTTTGAAATTTACTTGTTTTCTTAAATACGTATAAGAGGCGGCGGAATGTATAAAATGTTATATTTCGTAAATTTTACATAACTGCCCTTTTTAAAATTTAAAAATAACAAAGCATGAGCATTTTCATCATTTGAAACAATTTTATATACGGAAGAATAAGCCTACGACCAATGGTTGCAAAAATGAAACCCGGTAAGGATTTATGTGGATAAGGTACATATTCACTCAAAGTAATCCAATACACAGCTAACGACCAGACACAGCAAAACGCGACACAGTTAGATACATATTCACAAATAAATTCTTAGTAAATTATGAAGTTTTTACTGACTGATGCAAAAGTAAATTGTAATCCGGCATAGTAATTGAAAACGCTTGGCAACGTCTTACTGCATATTTTACTTTCCTTCCTAATATTTCAGCATATTTTATTGTCGATGTCCGTAACAAATGTTCTGTGATTGACAATAGTTTCCTGTTTGCGGGTCCTCAGGCTTCATTGTACAGAAAAGTATCATGACACTGTCATCATAGAAAAATCCCCAGGTGACAGCTACATAATGCCCAAAAAACATGCTTTATAACATTCTATTTGCTTCCTTCATTCATGAAAAAGGATGTTTCGCATTAATATAATGTTGGTCTGTCTAAATCTTTCTAAGCCGGATTTGTACTGTATAATATGTTTTTCGTGTATTAAAAAGCAACATATAAATTTTAGTTTTTTTATAGTTTGCCAGTATGTGTTATTTGCAGATTTAAATACACTGTTATTTTGGGTTATAAAAGAATGAATTTAAATTCTATGAAAAGTTTCTATTAATTTTATCGCGCTTTCACGAAGCCAACTTTCGACACTTTCAGCACTTGGACACTTCAGAACCTTGGTGTTTAGTCTGTTACATTCTACTAATGCATGATCATAACAACACTTTTTACCTAACGAAACTCTAAACTGTTTCAAGTTGGAACTCTATTGTATTTAGCAAAGAGTCATAGTGTTTTCGTTTGGTTTTGATGACCACAGAATTCCTATGCTGAAGAAACTGATCAGTGGTGCTAAATCCACGTCAATATGAAGAGTTTACATCCAACACAGCAAGGCATAAAGTGGTGGACGTAATATGCTGAGCCATTTCTATTCACTTTTAGTAATCATTCCCAATATTTTAAAGGTCAGATAATATGCTAATGACATGCTGTAAATTGCTGGTTGCACATACCTTCTTTCGCAAGATGATGCGTAGTACAGTCTTATCTAAGCCTGAAAAACTTTCCGTAGATAAACCCATAAAGTATATACCAGAATGCTAGTTACAGACACCATGCAATATCTATTAATCTGTTTAACGTTTACAAATTTCCGAGAAATTGCAAAATACCTGGCTGGATTAGTTCCCCAAGTTTGCCAATCCTCGTTGCTGTAGTTTTATTACATTTTGCCATTATGAGCACACAGTACCCTTGAAACCATAAAATTCCTTCCCACTTTCCACAGAATTTCATTCTTGAGAGCTACCGCGTTATCGTATGGTATCGTGAAAATTTAATATCTTCTTTCCTGAATTCTAGCAATATTTGTTGAAGAGTGTTTTCAGAGCCAGATGATAGTACTGATCACTATCACATCGGAATAGTTTACATGTTACTTAAATAGATTTGATTAATGTATGAGGAAGTTATTGCTTCTAAAATTTTCAAACATTCAGTAGTAATTAGAGATCCTAATTATGCTTCAGCTACTTTACAGTTAATGTATGGTTATATGGAATTAAATTTTATGCAGATAGTTCTATTACAAATTGCTATTCCCCGCTTTACTTTTTATGTCGCATTAAGGCCGCCTAACCGCTGCATTGGTTAGCGTCGACAAAGGTCCCGCGTTCGAATCCCGGAGAAGGCATTGATGTTTGCACATGTTTAGTGTCGGTACGGCATGGTGGCACTCTAAATATGCGGCGAGCTGAAAGGCCTCTCGTGTGGTATTGTAGAAAGAAAGAGGTGTAGGAGGACCTTGGATCCGTCCGTCCGTCCCCCGAGGTGCTCTACATAAATATTGGGGGCGCAACTGAGCGAAATCGCACTGTCACCTGTTAGTTGCTCAAGGCTGTTGCCAACGACAGGCGTCATCCAGCTCTCCTTGCCACGAGAAATTTCTTTCGCTTGGGTTGACTACGTCAGACAAGTAAGCATAAGCAACGACAACACCAGCATATCGCCTTAAGGAAACGATAACGTTTTATCGTTGAAAGAGACTCTGGAAAAGAGTTAAACAAAACTAGAGGTATCTGTAATCCTTTAAAGATGAAATGATAAAAAATATCTCATTAATTTCAATAGTTCTGCTTTTTTGTTTTATGTTTGAATCTAAGTTTCGAAACAGATACTATAAAATGCCAGCATTAAATATTTCATAGTTCAGAATACTTTTATGTGATACAAGAAGAAATATACTTCATGACGTAAATAACAAAATATAATATTGATAACTTCAGTTTATACCTTGTTTCAATCGATAGAAAAAAATGACATCTTTTAAAATGTTGGAAATTTTTTTTTACAAACTTTTGAAAATTTATTATATTAGTAAAACAATAACCCTGAATAATGAATTTAGTCTGAAACCAAAAGACGCATTTTTCATGTTTCTCTAATGAAACATTTTTACATGAAAGATTTAAAAAAAAGTCGTTACATAACAGCTGCAGGCGGAATTAAGTTAAAAAAATTCTTATAATAAAACAATTGGCGATAAAATGCTTTTTTATGATTTTTGAAAAAGGATTTTTTTAATACAGCGTAATGTTTTTAAAGTATAAACATCTAAATGTATTATATTAAAGTGTCGAAAGGAAAAAGAAAATTAAAAATATCGATCGTGGTTTAGATGACAAGAACCATTATATTAAATGAATCATTTCATGGAATGGTTAATTACACATGTTTTAATAAATGTTAATATTTTATATGTACTTAATGAGCCTTGAATTTAAAAATTTATCTCAAAGTTTTAATTATTTTTAATAAATAAAAGACTTCCTCAAATGTCTCTTTAAAGTACATTATGTTTTGAGAAAAACTGGAAATTTTCTTTTAGACAAGCGATTACATTATCGTTTAATTCGCTTTCATTATGTAATACGTATTACATAACAATTACTTATATTTGAAAAGTGGACAAACCCTTGTTGTTTTATTCTTTCTTAAAATTCCTTTATATTTCAGATTTTTACTGCATAAATTCCAGTATACCAAGTTATTCGTATATTTGAAAAAACATTTTAAACTTTCCTAACGAATATACTGTTCACCTCATATCAAATTTTATGATCATGATATAACGATAAACTCATTACATGTTCTACATATTTAAGAAATGCCCAGTGTGTCCATCATTTCTGGTACCAATATCAGTGTGCAGATTTAGTTGGATATAACTTAGTTGGATTTAGTTTGATACCACAGTTGGGTGAAAACAGTGGTTATTATCACTTTGAATAAGAGGACCATTGCCGAGACAATTTATGATGTGCCTCAGTCAAAATTTGTCAGAACTTCAGGGACCATTTGCATCAGTGACTATAACCATCTCTATTAAACATATTTTTAATAAACGGTAATAATAACCTAAGAATTCACTACAATGTGCTCTTATTTATATTATAATGATATATGCACACATTTTGTGCAAGTTCATACTTTGTGTTTTCTCTGTCATCTATTCATCCGTTTAAAGTCAAAATATGCATTCATTTACTTACTCATTCGTTGTCTTAATTTGTGTTTATATATGTGTACGTATGTAAGCAAAAATAAATTCATGTCATTGACAAAAGGTGAACTCAGCTATGAGTTCAATAGTTTAGATAAATGAGTTTAATGTTAGACACAAACATATCAAAACTGCAATAATATTGTATAACAATTTTCAGAGGTAAACTTTGCATCAATATATTAAGTTTTGCATGCATATAAATATTGAATTTTTTTCATTGATCTGAAGTAGTCATTGGCTTTTGTCATATGGTTATATAAAATAATGCACAGAACACTAAATATTTCATCTGATTTTGGTGGCACAAGTAAGAAAACATAGTGCAAAAACAATTTGCCCCATAAAAAAGCTGGCAATCCTTAGGGTAGTAAAGATCTCTTAAGACTTCTTTCAGAACTCAGAATTAAATTTCTTCAACTAATACTCGCTAAAGGGACTTTTTCAGTGGAAAAGTCGAAGTTGAAAGGAACCAATTCAAATTCGCAGCTTTCCTCAGACGCCTTAACGGTAATTAGACACAGCTGGAATCGCGAGAAGATCGAAAAAATCTAAAGTCAGCAGAACCAAAAGTCTAAATAAGAAAAAAAGTTCTCCCTTTATTTATTTTACCATTATTTCCTATGCAATTCTTTTGAATTCTGGTGGCCCTTATGCATTTTTTTTAAATTTCGTGTTCTGTCTTTTGTTGTCAATTCTTTTTGAATAGGGATAACAATTCTTCTGTACAGCAAAAAGTATGCTTTTCAGCACGATTTCTTTGAAAAAAGTTTAAATTCATGTTATTCTTCAAACAAGTTTCTAAAAAAAATCAATATTTTTAATATAATAATCTGGTAAAAGTTTTAAAACTTCTTAAATTTACAATTGCCGTTGTTCGTTTATTTGCAAAATGCATTGAAAAGGAACTGCTTGTTTAAATAAGAAAGGAATTTTAAAACTATACTTTATATGAAGATTCCATGTAGTAAAAAATATAATGAGTTTTTACTTAGGACATCTGCTAACACAGTATGATTTTCACTACTAAATGTTCCTAATTAATTCCATAGAAATGGAATAATCTAAAGTTATGAAATAATCTAATGTTCCATGGATTAATCTCAAGTTAATCTAATTGAATGTTTTTCCTTTTACCAGCGTTTTTAATTGCTATAAATCATAAAACATTTTAAAGCATTTTAATTAACTATATATTTTATTTTTTAACTTGCACATCTAGTTTGATTATATGTAACCCTACAAAGTTTCTTCTTGTGTTCGCAGTCTTATTTCGCTAAAGTTTTGTCTAGGCAATTTACATAGCTAAACTCAACCATTTCGCATTTCAACTAAACTCAGATTATTGTAAAATCAAAACTTAAATTCATTGGATCCTTCTTGGGTATATGAAAAATAACACAATTTAAAATACTGTTAATTTGTATATTACTGAAGAACAAACAAAAAGTAAAACAGAGAAAAATTTACTTGAAATCACATAATTATGTTCTAGACTGAGAGAAGATCCTGTTAAAAACTTTTATTTATAAATAATTAATTCAACCAAAATTAAATTCAATGTGCCACGAAGATATCTGTTTCCAGTTTCCATCTGTTTCCACTCTCTTTTGGTAATTAAGCTGGCCGTGGTCATTTAGGGCGCTGCAGGTAGACACTAAATCAAAATAAAAGACTGGCTCAGCCAATATCAAACCTTTCTTCATATTTACTTTTTTTACTAAAGTACTAATCTCCGTATTTCCAGATAGATTGTTTAACTTGGAGAAGCAAAGTTGATATGACAGAAAAGATAATGATTTCACGTAATTAAAAATATTTTCCAAAAATTTTACAAACTTTTCTTAATTGTTATCCCGTCTGATAGTCAAGGGAAATATTCATAAAATTCAAAAATCAACTCAGAGTATTGATTTAGAAATTAATTTAGAGAACATTTTACAGCCCAAAATCGTTTAAACAATCTAAAATTTTTAGTAAATAAATGACATTCTTCAAAAATTGTTATAGCATCAGCGGTTCCATTCTTATTTGAATATTCAGGCTCTCCATTTTTAATTAAATATTTTTTCGTACCCTAAAATGTCTTACTTTTTATCGGTCTATTTATCTTAATGTCTTTGCTATTTAAACAAGAGTACTTTTAAACTCTTTTGCAATAAATACTGTTATGGTTTTTGTATTAAGTTTGATATTTTTAGTAGTAGTGTAATTAAATTTTTTCGCACGATGAGTTTTAAGAGAAAGCTACGCCGAGAAAGTAAAAATACTGGAGCACGCCCATTTAATATTTAATAAATAGATATCTCGTAATTGTACACTTTTGCTATCCAGAAAAATCGAAAAAAATTTATCAGAATATTCTCGTGCATGATTAACACAAAACTTATAAAAGCCGGAGAAAACGTCTCAATTCAGCTGTTGATGAGATGTTTACTTAGTGCTGTTATGGATTGTAGCGAATTCGTGGTGAGATCGGATTAGTTTTCTGTGTCCTTTGAATTGCGTTCTATTCAACGTTTTTGTAGTTTCAAATATAACTACTGTGAGATATTATGATAGTGTACGAATATCTCTGAGTGAATTTCAGCATTTTGTTTCATTTCTTGTGATAAGAAACGCACGCAACATGATAATCGACAACTGTTTACTATACAGGCAACAATTTAACTCATTCTTGCTACTCTCCAAGCTAGTCATAAAAATTTCTATGCCACATTTCTCCGTTTTTATTTTGTGTCATTCCAATTACGGTAAATAAAGTGTTATTCAATGTTTCATAAATGACACAAGCAATTATTGTATTTTTCCATGTTTTATTATATGTAAATTAAAAATTAGAAAACTGTCCATTCCTACTGAGAAATTAACCTAAAGTAAATAATAATAAAATCATAAAACGGCCTTGTTTATCGCAACCCTAAACAAAAGAGGTTCAACTAGTAAGTTAACGAAACTGCTAAATTATTAGCAGTTAGCTCAATTGCTACATTATTAGCAATTAGCTCATTTGCTCTGCTAGCTCAGTTGGAGTTAGCTCATTTGCTTTGCTAGCTCAGTTACTAAATTATTAGGAATTATTAGCTCAGAGTCCTCGTTCTCTGAGCACAAGCTGTACGATATGCAAGCCAAGGTATCCGGTCGCAGTTTTAAAGTGAAGCACAGAACGTATTTCTTCTTTCTATCTATTTTTTAACTCTACTAGGCAGTTGAAAAACCTGAAATACATTGCATACAATTTGACATGTTCTGGATAAGTTGAGTTGCAGTTCAAAATATCATCAGTTAAAGCAAGCAAAAACAATGTTCACGCTAATTTAATCGGTCACACTATCCCAATATTTTGTTACTACAGATATTTGCACGTAGCAAAATGACAAAAATTTTTCAAAACGTAAATTTAGTAGGTATAATTCATAAAATAAGGTATTTTCTCCATCATTCCAGCATGCCATTGTGGTGTAACGATAGCACTTTAGCGCGTATCTGGGAGGTCCAGGTTCAAGTCTCGACGAAGGTATTACACATTTTTCATGTCTCCTGATTCAGAAAAACCTAATGACTCTACAAATTTGCAGATGAATTTCATTTTTGCTTAAGTGTTTATTCAGCGTTTTAAACAAAGGCAGTCAATAATACAATTTCTCCTGGTGACTAGGAATGCTTACTGTTGAGTGTCCTCAATGTGACAACGTTTACTATACTCGCTTAATGCCGGGCGGGTTCCGTGTTCCAATTTCTTCCCTTACTTAACGTAGACCTACGAGCGTTTTGCCATCTGCACACTAGAGTCCTCGGCCTTTGGGAGAAAACTGCACTGGATTCGGCTCTTAATTTACTATTGCCTTTGCGTAGGGCAGAATTGAAAGACAAGTAAATTTCGCAGTTCTGGTGACAAAATGTGCTTTTTCCCTCAAGCCAACAAAGCTACAATACTTTTCCTAACACATTTAAATTAATACATGTATGCCTTCTTCGAAATATATTTAAACAATAAAAGCTGTATATTCAGAGAAAAAGAGTACACGTTGAAAATGTTGGGGGCTTACTGGAATTGTAATCAACGTCAGTGTCTCGAAAAAATGGAGACTTTAAAACTCAGTTGAGTACTATATAGCAATTTCCATTGCAGTCTGAAAGAACGGATTTCTCAGTGACTTAAAACTGCTTTGACTTTTAAATTCCAAACAATCTCTGAGAATGTATTGGAGTTGCACAACATGCTCAGTATTCATTTCCAATTATCCTTCTGTAACAACACATTCATTAGTTAAAAAGAAAATAGGACCGGCTTCCATATTCGTTGTGTGTATGGGTTATTTCTGTATAAGACAATTACATGTTTACAATTTTATTTAATTAATTAACGAAAAGCACTGCATCAATTTAAAGGCAAGAATGCAGGTGGTCATAAAAAATTCCATGACATATGAACCATTCGAAATGAAATCTCAGATATTGTTTCTTGATGGTATGCGCTCGAGATTGTGAGTGATTTAAAGTAACAAAGCTCTCACAGTTACGGTCATAGTGAAAAAAATTCGAAATTTTCGAACGAGAACCCCACTTTTTTCCTGCACAAATTTATTGGCGCATTGATAAATCATAAATGGTATTGGAACGATTCACGTATAATGAAAATTGCAGGCGTACAATATTTGCAAATAATAGCATTATAAAGGACCAATGATAACACAAAAGAAGACCGGTGGGACTTTTATTAGAATTACAAGTTTTAACGCGTACAACGTTTCAAGATAGAGTCACCTTTCGTAACTCTGCAGTTTCGTGGCCACCACGATTCTCCGACATCACTTCCATATTTCTGATTATCTGGCATGGATTTCTGGTTATGGGACTATCTGAAATCTAAAATATACACATCAAAGCCGCGATATTTGTCTGAGTTGAAAGGTGCCATAGGAAAGGCAGTTATACAGATTTCTTCTGCAATGTTACGTTCGTCATTGTTATCAACAATCTCTCGCATTCAATGCATTATCGTCTGCAAAGGCTGGAAGATTAAAACGTTGTATTTGCAATAAACGTTTTCCCCACATCTCTCTCTTTTATTGTTAGTGATCCTTTATACTGCTGTTTTTTCCAAATAATTTTCATCATATATGTATCGTTCCTATCTATTTATGGTTTTCCAGTGCGCTGATCAATTTGCGTAGCAAAAAAATGGATGTTACCATTAAAAAATTCCAAACCTTTTCATTGTAACCGTAACTCTGAGAGTTCTATTGTTTTCAGCCAACGCAATCTCGAGCTCATACCTTGAAATAACAGGATTTGAATTTTAATTCGATTGGTTGAGCAGTACCTTGTAGGGGTTCCCTTATTTTGCATAACAAATTTATTTTCAGGAAAGTTTGATACCTTTCCTGAACTCCTCAACTTTATCTAGCATTTTCTGGCCAGAATGCAAATTTTAAAAAGAAGTGAGTATTTAAATGGGTGAATCTGAGTTTATTCAGAGCGTGTTTTCGCTAGCCAGCACACGTTTCGTTGTAATCTCGCTGTTACGCTAGAACGCCACTTGGCCATTTCGGATTCGTCACGCCTGTCAGGTTTTTGTTGTGTCAACCTGTTAGACGTAACTTTACGTGCTAATCTAGCGCTATTCTAATTTAGAATTGAATTGATTTATATTCTACGTTTAAGTTTCACCGCAAGTTGACGATACTTTTGTAACGCACGACTAGTGCCTTTTAGTTCTGCCGGTAATTCATTTACGCCTGTGCGAGAATTCGCTAGGTTCATTGCAGGATCCAGTTTAGTTTATATAGAATAGAAGAGACAGATCTTACAACTTTTTTTATGATCACCTTGTACACTGCAGGAAAAACCAGGGACAGTTCTATAGCTTCCGTTCTACTGGGCCGATTGATGATATTCAAACTGCATTTTCCATGTGTCGAAAGCGCGACTTAGGATATATATTAGGTTTATATATAGCTTTGTTATAATATAGTTATTTTGACACAAAAATCGGACTTTTTCTGAAATAACATACCAATTTTTTTTATATTTCGATTCTACGACTCAAATTATGCCTAAATATTAAATTTTGTAAAATTTGGTGGGAAATGTACGGGGAAATTCAAAAATTTAACTTGGCGAAATTTTTTCAGTTCGAACCAAGAATAGACACTTGGCGAACTCTTAATATGTGGCAACCTATTTTCCTTCCCATCCATAGTGCAGAGGAGGACAAAAAGTCACATCGTTCCTGCTTTCTTTGCGGATGAGAGGAAAAAAAGTCACATCGTTTTGCTTTCAAATAATTTTAATAAAGTACGTGTTAAGTTAGAATACAGCGCCACGTATTGGACAAGGAGAATTACGCTCACTTGGCCATCTGGATTCGGCTGAGCAACATGCCAGAGCATGTGTTAGATCTAAATAGTTAATTACGGTCAATAAATTAGTTAGTTCTTTTACTATACAGTCCACTCATTAGTTTAAAGACAAATCATATGGTCAGCAGAGCCGGAGAAGTGAACAAAATGCTGGCATTAGACAGAAATAAAACGTCGTTAAAAGCGAAACTAACTAGATTAGAAAATGTAGTGAAGGAATATGATGATAGTTCGAATAAGAACGAAATTCAAATAAAGTATAGATCCCTTCAAAGCATTCAAATGGATATTAGAAACTTAAGGAATAGATATTTCGAAAGCGTTGATGAAAAAGATGTCACAGCCATCGATGAAGAAATCGCTGAAATGGAAGAAAGAACGGAAGTTCTAGAGGTAAGAATTATGGAAATTCTATCATCTATCGCACATTCTGAAAATGAAAATGATTGTAATAAATTTGATTCTAAAGTACAAATACGTTTGCCAGAATTACCAATTCCTAAGTTTTCTGGTAAATATACCGAATGGAATAATTTTAAGCTTCAATTCGAAAACATTATAGTGAATAACACTCAACTGACAGAAGTTCAGAAACTCTACTATTTAAAGGCTGCATTAACTGATGAAGCAAAAAATCTTGAAACTGTTGATGATACTTTTAGTTCTCTATTTAAAGCTCTTCAAGATAGGTATGAAAATAAAAGAATATTAGTTGAGACGCATATAAAGTCAATAATGGATTTACGTACTTTAACATTCGAATCGTCTAAAGGAATAAGGTATGTAATAGATAATGTTACTAAAAACGTTAGGGCTTTGAATGTTTTAAAATATGAGAAAAATAATTTATCCGACATTCTGTTATTAAATATCGTACTTCAGAAACTAGATTTTGAAACGCGCAAACAATTTGAACTAAGCATTAATGCTACGGAAGTTCCTACGTTTGATGAATTAATTTCGTTTTTAGAGAAAAGATGTCAGTTATTGGATAACATTAACCGTAGTACTAATAAAATGAAATATCCGTTAGATAAAAATTCGAAATCAAAGGCTCTTATGGTTAAAACCGGTAGTGTTTCGATTTGTGTTATATGTAAAAATAATAATCATCCACTGCATAAATGTGATTCATTTTTAAAACTAAATCCAAATCAAAGATATGAAATAGTTAAAACCCATAAACTGTGTCTAAACTGTCTCAGTAACGAACATTTAATTGCAAAATGCGATTCTAAGTTCAGGTGTTCGGAATGCCACAAAAAACATCATTCATTAATCCATCGCCTGGTCAGAAATGGCGCCATCGAACATAAGTTAGACAAAACAAAAACGGAAGCAACGAGTGACGAAATTATAAACAAGAACGCAGATGTCTCTAATAAAAATCAATCAAGTTGTCTTTTGACACGCAGAAAAAACGTCTTATTGGCGACTGCAATTATATATGTTTGCAATTCAGGAGGAAAAAGAATCCCAGTTCGCGCAATACTTGATAACGGCAGCATGAGTTGTTTCCTCTGTGAAAGAGTTGCTAATTTGTTAAATATAAAGAAAGAAAGAATTTATGCATCTGTATCCGGAATTAATGAGAACGTTATAAATATTAATTATCAACTAGATGTACAGATTTCGAATAAGGATTTAACATATGTAAGATCAGTTAATTGTTTAGTTATTTCTAAAATAACCAGTGTAACTCCATCAAGGAGTTTAGAAGTGCAGTCCTTAAATATTCCCATTGATATTGAATTAGCGGATCCGCAATTTGGAACACCTAACAAAATAGATATGTTACTAGGAGCCGAATTGTTTTTTGAGATTTTAAAACAAGGACAATTTCAATTAGAAAATCAACCGTTGATATTCCAAGAAACAGTTTTTGGATATATCGCGTCTGGTGCATGCAAGAGTAACTCAGAAGTAAATTATTGTGGTTTAGTTCAAAATAGTGAAGAAAGAGTTGAAGAAATTTTGCAAAGATTTTGGGAAGTTGAATCCATTGAAAATAACGAGGATGCTTTGAGTGAAGAAGAAAAATACTGTGAAGAACATTTCAAGCGTACTCACTATAGACAAAATGATGGAAGATATGTAGTTCAGTTACCCATAAGGGAAGGTGTAGAATTAGGAGAATCGAAAACGCTGGCTGAGAAAAGCTTGCATCAAGTGTGGAAACGACTAGAAAGCGATTCGAACATGAAAACCTTATATAAGAATTTTATCAAGGAATATAAGGATCTGAATCACATGGAAGAAGTTCAAGAAATTGAAGCATCGACTTGCAATTATCTTAGTCATCATGGAGTTTATCGGCCAGAGAAAGCCTCTACCAAGCTTCGCGTTGTGTTTAATGCATCAGCGGCTACTAGCAATGGAAAATCACTTAATTCAATATTAATGAAAGGACGAATACCTCAAGAAGATTTATTTTCTATTATTATTAGATTTCGAAAGTACAACTATGCATTAGGAGCTGATGTTCAGAAGATGTACAGACAAATACTTATTGAACCATCTCAACGAAACCTGCAGTTGATCTTGTGGAAAGAATCTGTTGGTAGTCATGTGCAGACTTATCGTCTAAGGACTGTAACATACGGAACAGCAAGTGCACCATTCCTGGCAACAAGGGTCCTGAAGCAGTTAGCAATGGATGAAGCATCTGACTTTCCTCATGCCTCAAGAGCCATACTGAAGGACTGTTACGTGGACGACATTATCACTGGAGCTAATACGCTGCAAGAAGCCAAGGAGTTGCAGACGCAGTTAACCTGTATTCTAGAACGTGGTGGAATGCAGTTACACAAATGGTGTTCAAATAATCCAGAACTATTGAAGAATAAAGAAAGTGCAACTCAGGATTACTCTTTTCAAGTTACGGATAAGCCTCAGATTACAAAGGCCTTAGGAATGTCATGGAATACGTCTACAGACTGTTTTTCTTACGATTTAAAGATACCTGACTTTGAAGAAACAGGAACGAAAAGAGATGTCTTATCAACAATAGGTCGCCTCTTTGATCCGTTAGGTTTAATTGGACCTGTTACGACAAAAGCTAAAATATTTCTACAAGAACTTTGGCTTCTAAAATTAAATTGGAATACACCTCTTCCTAAAAATTACTTTAAAGAATGGAAAACATTTCTGCATAGTCTAAAAATAGTCAACGATTATCGCATCCCCAGATTTGTTCTAACCAATGGATTACAGCAAATAGAAATTATAGGATTCTGTGATGCTATTCAGAAGGCCTATGGTGCTGCAATTTATGTGAAATGTATGTCATCTTCGAATGAATGTTCCTCAAGACTTTTGTGCAGCAAGTGTCGCGTGTCACCTCTGAAGTCAATTACCATTCCTCGTTTGGAACTTTGTGGTGAAGTTCTGTTGGTAAAACTAATGAAAAGAATATTAGAGGCCATTCAGCTGCCTATAAACAAGGTTTATTACTTCACTGATTCGTCAATAGTGTTAGCATGGATTAAGAAGGAACCTTATCAACTAAAGACATTTGTTGCTAATAGAGTATCTGTTATTCGAAGCATGACTGCTGTTCATGAGTGGTACCATGTTAGCACTCACAATAATCCAGCTGATTTGATATCACGTGGAGTTGAACCTAAAGATCTTCTTCATAATGATTTGTGGTGGTATGGACCAACTTTCTTGACTCAGGAGAGGTTTTTGACTAATACTTGTGAAGTAATTTCATCTGATATGGATGATGTGGAATGCGCCAAAGAAATCAAACTTAAGGATAATGACTTAGTTAATCTAAATGTGAACTCTAATTCCCTTGTTTTAGATCATATTCTTAACATTAGTAATAACTATCTTCGTATTATTCGTGTATTAAGTTTTGTTTGTAGATTCATAGCCAATTGTAAGGGAAAACATTTAATAGGTTCTCTAACTGTTAAAGAATTGGAAGACGCTGAGAAAATCCTGATCAGGTATGTACAGTTACAGCAATTTAGCAAGGATATTCTATCCATAAAAAATAAGAATTGTGTTTCTTCCAAAAGTAAGTTAAAATTTGTGTCCATTTTTAGATAATGTTTCTCTTCTGAGAGTAGGAGGCTGACTTGCCAATAGTAATCTTAATTACAACCAAAAGTTTCCTTATGTAATGCCAAAAGATCATGTATTTACTAGATTAATTTTTCAGTATTACCATGTTAAATATTTACATCTTGGTGCTCAAGCACTATTGCATCAGGTTCGTAGTAAATTTTGGGTTATTAATGGTCGAGATATAGCTCGAAAAGTTGTACATGAATGTGTAACATGTTTTAAGGTTAAACCAATTGTATGTGAACAACTTATGGGAAATTTACCTGGTGAAAGAGTTAACCCAGGGTTTGTATTTAATACTTGTGGACTCGATTTTTCTGGTCCATTCCTCATCAAGTATAAAAATCAGAGAAAGGGTAATTATGCAAAAGTGTACGTTGCTTTATTCATATGTTTAGCTACTAAAGCAACACATTTAGGGGTAGTAACTGATTTAACCACATATTCATTACTTGCTACTATTAAAAGATTTATTGCTAGACGTGGAAAATGTAATACCATAATGTCAGATAACGGTACTAATATGATTGGTGCAAAATCAGAATTGAAAAAACTACACAGCTTAGTCTTTAAATCTAATTGTGATATAGCAGATTTTTTAACATCTGAAGGTATAAATTGGAAAGTAATTCCACCTAGAGCACCAAATTTCGGTGGTTTATGGGAAGCAGGTATTAAGTCATTTAAATATCATCTTCAGAGTACAATCGGCAGTTATAAATTAACTTTAGAAGAATTTTGGACTGTTGTCACGCATATTGAAGGTATTCTCAATTCTCGTCCAATTTTACCTCTATCAACAGATGCGAATGACTTTGAAGCCTTAACGCCGGGTCATTTTTTAATTGGACGTTCCATTACTTCACATCCTGAACCAGATTTGTCTCATCTTACAGATTAGACTTTCTAAATGGCAAGTTATTACAAAGTTCATTCAAGTGATTTGGAAACGTTGGCAAACTGATTATTTAAATCATCTCCAACAACGCACCAAATGGTTTATTAATAAAGAAAATTTAAAGGCAGGTATGTTAGTTGTGTTAAAGGAAGATAATCTTCCACCATTTAAATGGTCTTTAGCTAGAATTCTAGAAGTTTTACCTGGTAAAGATAATAGAACCAGAGTTGTTAAAGTGAAAACATCAAATGGTGTGTATATTCGATGTATTAGTAAAATTTGTTTATTACCTATCCAGGATAATAATGCTTAGTTTACATTATGTTCTTATTGAAAATTGTGATTTACATAAAAAATGGAACTCTTTAAGAATAAGTTCGATTGTAGCATAGTGAATGTTAATGTTCTTGAATGTTTGTATAATTTTATATTATGTTCATGATGAAAGATTATCTATTAGCTTTCATATTGTATTGCAGAATTAGTTATTCTTGGAATGTTAAATTGTATGTTTGTTTGTAATTTACATGTTGAAATTTGTAATTTCAACGGGCGGCGGCATGTTAAGTTAGAATACAGCGCCACCTATTGGACAAGGAGAATTACGCTCACTTGGCCATCTGGATTCGGCTGAGCAACATGCCAGAGCATGTGTTAGATCTAAATAGTTAATTACGGTCAGTAAATTAGTTAGTTTTTTTACTATACAGTCCACTCATTAGTTTAAAGACAAAACAGTACGTAAACTACAATTACGTTATTATCGCTTTCAACAAATATGCCAAATTTTAACACGCACCAATATATAAATTCACGTATATCTTCGGAAATTTTTAATAAAAAGCTCTAGTTTTTTGCAGGTATACATAGAAATACATCTACTTCAAGTTGATTGTAAAATTTTTATAGGTTATAATTCAAAATTTCTTTCAAAAAATTTATAAAAAATATTTAAAAATACAAATTTTAAAAATAAATCGTAAAAAATGGGTAAATTTTGTTTGGAGTGAACCTAAATTTCGAACTGTGAAAGAAGGAATCAAGTACGTGTTATAAGAAAGAGATATTCATAAATGCATACCAAATTGATTTAACATTGAGGGGCTAAAATTTTGAGAACTCATTTTTTAAAAACCACTCTTGCGATTTTAACAAAACTTGGCAGTTTGGCATAATTTGTGTCGTAGAATCGAAATATGGAAGAAAATTGGCATGTCATTTCAGGAAAAGTTCGATTTTGTGTCAAAATACCTATATTAGAATATCGCTATATATAAATCTAATACATATCCTAAGTCGCGCTTTCGAGACATGAAAACGCAATTTGAATTTTGTCAATCGGCTCAGTAGAACGGGAGTTATAGAACTTATCAGGACTTAGCATTCTGTGTGTATTCTTTAAGAACATAGCAAATTCTGTAAAGGGTTCTTATCCTTACGTTCTAAGTCCTGAACTGGAACAGGGAGCGGAAGGTACGCTATGTTCTGATGTAACTGCTGGGCTGGAGAATAACTGCACGTGAAGAGATTTGAAATCCTTTTTTATTCAATCACTATTAATAACAAACCTCCCAATTCGGGAGAGATACAGAACGTAACAGACCACACTTTGGTCAAACTTAACAATCAAATAAATTTAAATGAATTAAAATAGAACTTAAATTAAACGTTGCTTCGCAGAGCAATTCGCGGAAGTTGGCCTCTACCGAAAAGGGTGCGTAGCAAGGTATACTAAATACTACCGCACTTTAATTTATTTTACAATGCAATCACGTAGTAAGCACTATGGCTTATAAATTTAAACTGCTAGCTGGTCAGGCAAACGTTGAGCAGCGTGACCGTGATCTGAGGCAAAGCTCTCACACACCGAGAGGTTTCTACCTCTGGCTTAAATAGTGCTTGGCTGAACTTCAAAAATTAGCATAAGCTAAAAACGCGCGCTTCTTCTGACAGGAAGTTGAAGCAGAGAGGAGATAGAAAAGATTTAAATTAAAATAAACTTGGTTAGTTTAACTAAAACCTTACATACTTCCCGCCAGAATTGCGATAGTTAAACTACTTTGGTCCAAACGGACCATGTTGAAAACTAGCAATTCTAAATAGTCGAAAATTTCACTGTTCTAAACTTAGGCCAACTCTTACAAGGCAATATATGTTTGTGTAAAATACAGACGAAATTTTCTGGAACAACAATCTTCAACATTTTTTTTTTCAAGTCTTATTCTTCAAACAGTCTTACTCCTTCCAGCAAAATCTGGAAGGAAAACAACTTTAGTATGACATAATAACAGAATAATTCTAAGTGGTACAAATCCTTATTTTTTTTTTTTTGTGTAATTTTGCACACACACATTATCATTCAAGCACAATTAAATTCTTCCCCCGTATGCTCTCTCACCGGTGTTGGATGTAAAGCAAACCGCCATTGCGGGTTTTTATGTGTTCGGGGGTGTTCAACTCTTCCACCTACAATCGACTAACATTAGTTAGAACTTGACATACGAGACCTGAAAAAAACGCCCTATAACCAGCTAATCCTAAGGTTCTCACTAGCTTTATGTCTAACACTTTAAGTGTATTTGGTGGAGAGCCTAATTAACACTTGCATTCTAAAATAGTCAATCTTTAACTTTTCATGCATACAAATTCGCAGTTTGCACACAACATTCACATTAATATTGCACTTAACGTGCATTGCTAGCATAATATTATTTGTTACATTTCATAACACATTAACAATTTCATAGCAATCCTGAAATGCAAATAGAGGTTAAATTTCTAAGCTTACAGAAATATAGGTTAAATTTCTAAGCTTACAGCAAGTGCTTCCTATTCCTTTCTCAAGGTACTTTCTTGAAATATCAAATTACATTGAATTAATAGTCTACAGACTAAATCGTGTTTTTCAATTTTCCGAATTTTCATTCTAGACATTTTACAAGTCTTTAGACAAAGCGTCATACAAAATCATTTAGTTAACATATTCTTTTCAGCAATTCATTGCTTTTACAGAATTAATCTATTTACAAAACATTAAGTGATTTTAAATCTTTGAAAATTACAATTTCTTTTAACAAAACATTTTACTTTCCATATGAGGACTTATCGCTCACTTGGCGTAAAAGTCAACCTCGCTTGAGGTAAAATCAGCCCTGCAACTTGCAGTATACTCAAAAATTAACTAAACTTTTGAATACGAAATTGTACTTATCTTATTATGATCGTCCATCCTTTTCTTGGCCCAATCTTTAAAACTTGAGTAAGTTGTGGCCTGGTTCAGTTTCCTCGTTTTTCGTTGTTCTTTCGGAGCCTGCTCGTCTCTTTTTCTTTTGAAATTCCGTCGTTGTATCCTCGGCAATTTCCTTTGTAGAGGAGGTTGCTCCGCTGGACGTTTGGTGGACTGGGCCCTTCTCTCCTGGGCCCTTGCTCGTTGCTTGTCCTGGTTCCTGCTGTATTCGGGAAGTTGATTCTCAGGCTGCAATCGACGTTTCTTGCTTCTCAGGCACCTGTCCGATGATTCCACAGTTCTTTTGGATACATTGGGCTTCCCTTGCCCATTCTGCTTTCTTCTCTTGGTGCGCTCGTAATTCCGTTCGTAGATTTGTTCACCTGCATCGTGAGACTTTCTTTTGAAACCACCTTTTTGGTTCTTATTTCTTTGTTGGGGGGGAGCTTTCTTCTTCTGACATTTCGATGCCGTTGTAGCTGGTTCCTGCTGTTTTTGCTGACGTATATCTTCCTGGCTAGTCGATTGCCTCGGATCCTGAAACGAATCTTTAAATACAGCCATTTTGCTGCGATTATAGAACGGTTTTATTTGGTCCACATTCGCTTTGAGCGTTTGACCATCATTTCTTTTTAATATAACCACTGCCCCCGTAATTTGTTCAATTGTGAACGGGCCTTCAAAACGCGGAAAAAATTTCCCCACCTTTTCCTCTGGGGCATTTGACAAGTTGTGTTTAATCTTCAACACTTCATCTCCCACATTGTACTTGACCTCTCTTCTTTTTAGGTCATAGTACAATTTCTGTTTTCTTTGGGCCATTTCTATATTTTCCGTCGCTTCCCGTATTAACTTTTGTATATCACTCATTTTAAATTCTTCTGCCCTTTCCTGTACAAAGAACAGTTTATCTAGGGGGGTCAAGATCTTTCTTCCTAAGAAGAGTTCAGCGGGTGTTTTTTGTGTAGTATCGTGTTTGGCGGTCCTAAGTGCAAATGCAAATTCATTTATATGGCTATCCCAGGTAGAGTGATAGTTTTTCACATAACTACGAATTATTTTCACTACATTTCTATTCACCCGTTCCGCTATGTTTGACTGCGGACGATACGGGACCATCTTTAGATGACGTATGCCCAGTTTTGCACACATTTCCTCAAACATTTTACTAACAAACTGAGGACCATTGTCTGAAATAACTTTTAGGGGCGCCCCGTATTTTAAAATATACTTATTTAGAATTGAATCTACTACAATTTTTGCAGACGCGCGTTTTAACGGAATTAACTCTAACCATTTGCTAAAATGATCCACTATAACTAAAAGATATCGGCTTTTATTAACTTTACTTCGAGGGTAAGGTCCAAGTAAATCGATGCCTATTATTTGATTTGGGAATTCTGATTTAATACTATTTAGGAACCCGGCCGGGCGGAAATTAACATAATTATTTAATTGACATGTTGGGCACGACTGGACATACGCCCTAGTAAACTTTTGCAGTTCTGGAAAGAAAACTGCCTCGCGAACTCTCTGAACAGTTTTTCTTATACCTAAATGAGCCGAAATGGCACAATCATGCAACTCTTCTAATACATTCAACCTCATGCTAGCTGGGATAACCGGTCTATATTCATGATTCTCATTAGTAGCTTTCGTATAGAATAACAGTCCGTCAATTAATTCGTAATTTTCGGCCCTATTTCTTATCGGCACAATATCCGGATGATTGAAATTCTCAGGGTCGGCCAAATAATTGTATATATTTTTGAACTCCGGATCTTTTTTGAGTTCGGCTATTACTGTTTCACGAGAATCTAATACTTTGGATGTTAACATGGCTATCTTAATTACACTTCCATTTTCATCTAAGTTAATTCTGCTTAAAGCATCTGCCACAACATTTTCCTTTCCCGGCGTATGTTTAATTATTAGGTTATATTCCTGTAATTTGAGAGCCCACCTTATTAATCTGGGTGATAAATTTTTTCCAGAATAGAGTCTAGTGACCGCCGCGTGGTCGGTATATACAGTTACTGGAGAACTTCCAAAGAACACACGAAATTTCTGTACTGATGCTAACACTGCGAGAGTTTCTCTCTCTGTTGCGGAATAGTTTCTTTGGGTTTCATTTAATGTTCGGCTGAAAAAAGCCACGGGCTGACCATTTTGGGAAAGCACTGCACCAATCGCGAAATCTGAAGCGTCCGCTGAAATCTCTAATCCTTTATCCCCTTCTGGAAATTTTAAGACGGGAGCTTGAGTCAATGCGTCTTTCAATTTTTGAAACGCCAAGTTGGCTTCTGCTGACCACGAAAACCTAGCTTTTTTTCTTTTCAACTTTAGCAGTGGCTCAGCTATTTTTGCAAAGTCTTTAATGAAAGCCCGGTAATATGAACACATCCCGAGAAACGACGATAATTTCTTCGCTGTTTTAGGAACAGGATAATTTCTAATGGCTACTATTTTTGACTGATCCGTTTCGATTCCCTTTTGGGAAATTTTAAATCCTAAATAACGTAACTCTTTTGCGGCAAATTTACATTTAGACGCATTTATCTTTAAACCAGCTTCGTTTAACAATGAAAATACTTTTCTTAAATCTTGTAAGTGTTGTTCTAGAGTACTACTCGTAATTATAATATCGTCTAAATATATGAAAGTGCTTTTACCAAGGACTGGTCTTAAGACGATGTCCATACATCTTTGGAACGTTGCCGGCGCGCCGGATAATCCGAACGGCATTCTAAGAAATGCGTACGTACCAGATTTCGTTATGAACGCGGTTTTGTGTACGTCCTCGGGTTTTACCCCAATCTGAAAATAGCCACTCGTGAGATCTAATGTAGTCATGTATTTTGTAGACGAAATATTTCGAATAATTTCTTCAATTATCGGCAACGGATATACAGGATATTTTGTAACTGAATTTAACTTGCGATAATCTATAGCAAAACGCCACCGCTTCGGGTGCGTAATCGGGTAATCATTATTTTTCTTACACAGGACAACGGGGCTAGCATAACTGCTAGAAATTGGCGTGATGATTTTATTCTTTAACATCTCTTTAATATGATGTTCAATTATTTCCTCTTTTGTCCTATCATATCTATATGGCTTTTGCCTAACTGACTGAGCGTCCCCCGTGTCAATGTCGTGCTTCACCACCTGCGTAAAGCCTGGTACATCACTAAATAAATTCGCAAAGTGACTTACCAGACCTTGGATTTTCTCTTTTTCCTCTGCTTGTAAATGTTCCAAGTCCAGCTGCGGGGGCTTATCATTCTTCGTTTCAATTGGCTTCATATTTAATATTAGTTCTCTCCCCTTGAAATCAATTTTTGCTTCTGCCAAACTAAAAAGTCCACACCTAGAATAATACAAGTCTGCAGGTTACGCACAATATAAAACAGAATTCTTACCTGTTCGTTGTTGATACGCACGAACAATGGTACTTTTCCTAAACAGCTACATTTTTCTCCTTGGGCCGCTATGACATCCGTGTCTCTTGCACTAAAAATTCTGTAACGTCGAAAGTGCTTCTTAAAGAATCTTTCCGATACGAAGCTGCTTTGGGCTCCTGTATCCAAGAGGGCTGTCGCCGGTATGTTGTTGATTAGAACTTCAATCTTCGGCAAACTCAAATTCTTAACGACCACGGTGTTTAAATTGATTTTGGAAGGGTTTTGCGCTGCTTCGGACTTCTTCACCTTCCTCGAAGAAATCCCTCTTAGTTTAAATTCTTTTTCTTCTGGTTGCCCTCGGAATCTTTGCTTGTTCTTCTATTAAATTCCCTTCGTTCGCCGCTCGCTTTAGGAGACACATCTTTCTTCGGCCATTGCTTCGCCTTATTCCCGTAACTTTGATTTTGCTTTTGCTGCGGTCTTGGCGAACTCCACTGACTTCTTCGCTCAAATTGGCGTCGTCGTTCGTTGTCGGCTGTTCTTCGGCTTTCAAATTGTACCGCGAGCTCAAATAATCTGTCTAATGTTGTTGGATTTCTTAGTTCGATGAAATCTTGAACTTGGGGCAGTAGCCTAGGAAGTATAACTTGAATAATTTCAGGATCCGGGCGACTTCCATACAAAAGCTTGAAAACTTGAATTTTCCTCAAAATAAAATTAGACAAATCTTCTATTCTTTCTTGGTATCGGCTAAACAGTTCAGCTTCCAATCTGGCTCGATCTCGCACCACGGGAAATGCTTTCACTAGAGAATTCTTGAAATTTTCATACGTGTATGTGGGGCTTCCTGGTTCCCCCAAGAGATTCTTTCCGATGCACTTGAACCAACTTAGCGCTTGGCCCTTCAAAGCGCTGGTAGCAAGAGCGACTTTCTGAAATTCGTGGACTGGATATAGCATGAAGTGGGAGTCTAGCTTTTCCAGGAAATTGATTACGGCTGTCTTGCCGTCAAAACTTGCCGCTGGCTTCATGGCTGCTCGCATGGTTTGTACGATGTAGCCGAATCCTTCTATGCCAGGAGGTGCTATCTCAGGATTCTGGACAGGTACAGCAGGTGTCTCAGGTTCGTCTTCTTGTTGTTGAGGCCATCCTCTTCTTTTTGTGCGGGCGCCATTATCAGGACTTAGCATTCTGTGTGTATTCTTTGAGAACATGGTAAATTCTGTAAAGGGTTCTTATCCTTACGTTCTAAGTCCTGAACTGGAACAGGGAGCGGAAGGTACGCTATGTTCTGATGTAACTGCTGGGCTGGAGAATAACTGCACGTGAAGGGATTTGAAATCCTCTTTTATTAATTCACTATTAATAACAAACCTCCCAATTCGGGAGAGATACAGAACGTAACAGACCACACTTTGGTCAAACTTAACAATCAAATAAATTTAAATGAATTAAAATAGAACTTAAATTAAACGTTGCTTCGCAGAGCAATTCGCGGAAGTTGGCCTCTACCGAAAAGGGTGCGTAGCAAGGTATACTAAATACTACCGCACTTTAATTTATTTTACAATGCAATCACGTAGTAAGCACTATGGCTTATAAATTTAAACTGCTAGCTGGTCAGGCAAACGTTGAGCAGCGTGACCGTGATCTGAGGCAAAGCTCTCACACACCGAGAGGTTTCTACCTCTGCTTGAATAGTGCATGGCTGAACTTCAAAAATTAGCATAAGCTAAAAACGCGCGCTTCTTCTGACAGGAAGTTGAAGCAGAGAGGAGATAGAAAAGATTTAAATTAAAATAAACTTGGTTAGTTTAAATAAAACCTTACAAACTGTCCCATTTTTTTGCGCATTGCACATTCTTCGGGCCACCAGCGGTCGAGCGGTAAAGTCACTGAGCACTGGTAGTTCGGTTTGAGGTTCGAATTTTGTGAACGGGTGACTCCACGGGCGTTTTCATGGTTCTCCATTTGCAGCAGGTATAAGGATAATTCTCTTCTAGAAAGTTCTCTATGAAAGCATCCGTCCTCTTAGGCAGATAACCCTAGAGTGCTTCGTTTCTCAGTAATGAAATAAAAAAGAACCAAAATATCTTTTAGAATTTCTTAACGAACAGCAAAGCTGCATTCACGCTGCAGAGTCTGCAAAGAAAAGAAATACCGAATTTATCCATTGCTTTTGCTTAACACGAGTCCCTATGAAAAATACAATACATTACTTCTAAAACATTCTTCGATCTTAATTTCCTATTCTCTTTTATGGATACGCTTAAACCGGTGACAGACTTCAGAAGTAATATCCTTTAAATGTCTTGATTAATTGTTTGAAGTGGAAGACTTCTGTTCGTAAACGATGGAACTAATTTAACCATTGGATCAATATCTAAAATTCTGAGTGAGTAGCTAGGAACGCTATCGATGATTAACATCAACACTGAAGGTAAGTTTTGAATTACAAAATACGGTTCAGTAAGTTGCTACCAAAATAATTTTGAAAATTCCGATTTAGTGCATTTAAACCAACTGACGCACACCTTTGCTACATAGAGGAGTGTGCCTGAGGGACAACTTTAATTAAGAATACGTTAACCGAATGCAAGTTTGTCTTTTATATTCATAATTGTAAATCATGTATATTTAAGAAATGTAATTTATATTATTGTTGCGTGAGTACGGGTTCGTTATATATTGAATGCACAAGTCGTTGAAAAGTTAACAAAATTTACTCTTTCCACATAAAATAAATCAAAATGCTAAAGTATTTCTTCAAAGATATTCGCACAATATCACAATATCTCAAACGTTTAGCAAAAACTCAGTTCTAAACAGATAAAATACACTCACGTTTGTGAAAATTGCAACACCAAGAAGGAATCGTCATAATTGAATGCAATTTAATACACAGTTGAGTGGTAGTGGTACAAATAAATGATTAAATGTTCAAAGCAAACAAACAAGAACAAGAGATCAGAATCAGTATTTTGTGTGGCCACCACGCGCCGCAATAAGTGCTGCTACACGACGTGGCATGGAGTCAAACAAAGTTTGAATGTCTGACTGAGGAAGAGCATTCCATATCGTTTGTACGCGTACCCAAAGTTCGTCTGCAGACGCAACAGGACGAGGATCACGAGCAAGACGCCGACCAATGACATCCCACACATGTTCAATTGGCGACATATCCGGGGAACACGCAGGCCAAGGAAGAAGCTGTACCTGCTGCGCTGCAAAGAAGGATTTAACAATCCGAGCAGTATGAGGGCGGGCATTGTCCTGTTGAAATACAGCGCCTGGCAAGCTTTGAAGGAAGGGAACAGCTTCGGGCTGTAGAACTTCACGGATATACCGGTTGCTGTTCAGATTGCCCACAATTCGTAGCAATTGAGATCGTCTATGATATGCTATGGCGCCCCAGACCATAACTCCGGGTGTTCGTCCACTGTGGCGTTCGATAATGCACTCCGGAAGGTGGCGTTCACCGGCATAGCGTCTGACACGAATGCGGCCATCATGGTACCACAAATTAAAGCGGGATTCGTCAGAAAACACGACATGCTGCCAATCAGCACGCCAGTCTCTATGCTGATTGGCCCATTGTAGCCGCAGGCGGCGATGGTCGTGCGTTAGGGGGATCCTGTATAAAGGAGTCCGTGCGCGCAGTCCACACTGCAGCAGACGTCTACGAATTGATGAAGCACACAATGAAACACCTGTAGCTATTGACCACAGTGCTGCCAATTGTCTAGAGGAAGCTGTACGGTCCGTCCGCGCCATGCGGACCAGGTGTCTATCATCGCGAGCTGACGTCACATTTCGAGGTCCACTCCCGGATTTCCGAGTTGTCCGACACTCGTCCGTCCACTGCTTCCAAACGCGCATCACTGTGCTGCTGTTACCCTGCACACGAGAGGCTACTGCACGATACGACAATCCAGCTTCACGAAGGCCGATGATTCTCCCTCGTTCAAACTCTGTAAGTTGTTCAAATCTCGCTCTCTTTCGTCGACGAGGCATAAGTACAGATTGAGTTAACGTTTACCACTAGCAGATAACCACCGATAACCATACACGCCTCGCTACAGCCGTCTATTTATTCGGATCCATCAGCCGTTCAGAGGGCGCTGCTCAGCATACGCATGCGCTACGGATTTGCAATTCTAATCATTTGCATATCATGCGCTACTTTGCATTTCCTGAAAATTTCAGCTCACTTGCGTAAGTCATTCATGGTGTTGCAATTTTCACAAACGTGAGTGTAGTTCTATCGCACAGCGAAATCGCTTTAAAAACAGTAAACAAACAGCAGTTCGCTTTTTACAGCTACAACTACAACAACAACTGCAACAACAACTGAGATGTTTCAATTAGGCTTTTATAAGCTTTTTAATTATCAATAGAACAATCTCGATTTGTCTAGATTTTTCTGGATGGCAACAGTAATTACGAGATATTTATTTATTAAGCATTAAATGCACGCGCTCTTTTATTATTATTATTATTATTTTTTTGACGTAGCTTTCTCTTCAAAAATCGTCTGCGTTGCACAGGAAATATAAAGCAATTTTAATTACAATTCTAAATAAATAGCCAAATAAATATGAAATCCGTAACATTATTTAAGGAAAGATATTTATGTTCCAAGTACACTTCTTGTTCAGCAACGTTAAATATTCTTAGTTTAAAATATATTTTTAATGTTCACAATTGGGAAATTCTTTAGTGTCAAAAAATATCATTTCTGTTCCGTAGCAGAAAGACACTGGCGTTTAAAAATATCATTAAGTTCATTAATGTGAAGTTATTTTACGCAGTTTAGTTTTATTCACGGAAAAACCAAAGACACCTTTTGAACACTGATAATTAACCACTAATTTGGTATGCCCATTTAAGCCTCAGATTTCCTAAATATAATATTTAATTTATTCATTTAATTTTCAGTTAATGAGTTATTATTGACACACACTTAGCCTATTTATGTTTCCAAGAGCTTCCATAATATTCAATACCAAATCATCAATATTTTAAAATTTTTTATTGTATGGTTCTAGGAAATACTGAAATGCTGTGATTATTTTTAAACGCAAGTAATAAGTTTTAAAATGTTTAATAGACTGCAGGAAATTGCTTATGCAATATTGTACAATTTTACTGATAAAGTTAATGAATCGTGGCTCAATGAAACGCAAACGTTTAAAAAGTAAAAAACCTTTCTCCTGTATATATTAACTCTGAAATTACAAAACTTTCCCTTTGCAAATATTTACTTTATTTACCTTTAAGCTAAAGCAAATATTTACTTAGACGAATTAGGAATTATCACTCGTTTATTAATTTTGAACGCTCTAATTAAATTTATTCTGGCATTCATAGTATTTAATTGCACTTGCTACTTACGAATATTAGAAGATTCTTAGAAGCCTTTGTTACAGTAATAGAATGTAATAATTTCTACACTAAAAATGTATTTTACAATATTTTGTCAGCTTAAAACCAAGTTTTAACCAAATTTTAAGCAAACCTTTGCATTACATTTCTTTTTTTAAGAAAACAAATTGCTCTGTAAAGCTAATAACATCCCTATACATTTAATCTTAAAATAGAACTTAATACTTTGTTTTTAAATTAAATAAATAACTTTCAGGACAAAAAATAAATTTTACAATAAACTGTCTTTAAATGTAAAAGTGCAAAATAATTAAATTGAGGGAGAGTTGGTTTTAACTTGCTATTATTATATTATTACTTATTAAGTAGTCATCTCTCTAAAACTATAAAGAAAAATTTTATATAATTCCAGTTTAATCTTTAATTTTGTTTTAAATCCGGCCATTTAAACTTAGTGGTTTCATTTTTTAGAATTCTTGTATTAAATACAACATTTACCTTATGTGTATATGGAATATTAGTTTTACTTAAAATACTATTATTAATTAAAATGCAAAGCTGTCTTTGGTTATTACAATAATCAGGAACTTGTCTGTTCTCAAATATGCTTGCCTACATTCATAATGGCCATTTTTACAAACTTACATTTAATCAAACCAAAACTTGCATTTAATCAATACATTTACTTCACATGTTTGCAAAATTAAAACTGCATTGAAAGGATGATTTTTTCTAATGTAACTAACATCCATCAAAACGCGCGGCAGCTATTTTGTTTCGTCAGTTATGCCACTGATGTCAAACTCGAACTGCAGGCGGGTCAAATGCACAGCCGATAAAGCAGCTCATAGGCCCGATTCCTTTTAGCCCAAAGGTCTAAACGACATTTTGCGTCGAATCACTAAAAGCGTTGAATCACATTTCAAATTGTTCCAGCCAAATATTATCGTCCTGTATTATATTTAAAGAAACTAATTATATACATGAATCTACATGAATCTAAGAATCTACAATCCAAGAATCTACATGAATATATGTATGTTTCTCGCATTATCAAAAACCAACCGTACCTAAAGCCAACAAATTTTTAATAACGTAGTCCTTCATTCTAAGACGGGTACTTGCAATCCCAAACTTTGAATTTCCAATTTGTTTTATTATCTATTTCATATTTTGTAAAACTTTAACGAAGTTTTGATTAAAAACATCAAAACCTTCATAGCCAACAATAACAATATGGTAAAGAATAAAATATTTTTATTCCCAAGGCGAGAGACTGCCTATCGGAAATTCTAAAGATATGCTGTTTTTAAATATTTTTACACCAAAAGGGCGTTAGCCCAAATGCTATTCAAGCATGTATGTGAGTATAAGTGAAAAAAGGTTATAATATAAAATCTGAAATTATTTTTTAATAAAATAAATAATATTTATTTACAAAATACAAAGCATCTTAAATAAGTTTCAAATTTCGCTTATTAAATGTTTATCAAAATATACATAAGCAATAACAATAACGTTTAAAAAAATGAAATTTATGTTTGAAATCTAAAGTTTCGTAACTGCAAGACATTTATGTTGGTTATATTTCGCAATTAAAATACACTCACGTTTGTGAAAATTGCAACACCATGAAGGACTTACGCGAGTGAGCTGAAATTTTCAGGAAATGCAAAGTAGCGCATGATATGCAAATGATTAGAATTGCAAATCCGTAACGCATGCGTATGCTGAGCAGCGCCCTCTGAACGGCTGATGGAACCGAATAAATAGACGGCTGTAGCGAGGCGTGTATGGTTATCGGTGGTTATCTGCTAGTGGTAAACGTTAACTCAATCTGTACTTATGCCTCGTCGACGAAAGAGAGCGAGATTTGAACAACTTACAGAGTTTGAACGAGGGAGAATCATCGGCCTTCGTGAAGCTGGATTGTCGTATCGTGCAGTAGCCTCTCGTGTGCAGCGTAACAGCAGCACAGTGATGCGCGTTTGGAAGCAGTGGACGGACGAGTGTCGGACAACTCGGAAATCCGGGAGTGGACCCCGAAATGTGACGTCAGCTCGCGATGATAGACACCTGGTCCGCATGGCGCGGACGGACCGTACAGCTTCCTCTAGACAATTGGCAGCACTGTGGTCAATAGCTACAGGTGTTTCATTGTGTGCTTCATCAATTCGTAGACGTCTGCTGCAGTGTGGACTGCGCGCACGGACTCCTTTATACAGGATCCCCCTAACGCACGACCATCGCCGCCTGCGGCTACAATGGGCCAATCAGCATAGAGACTGGCGTGCTGATTGGCAGCATGTCGTGTTTTCTGACGAATCCCGCTTTAATTTGTGGTACCATGATGGCCGCATTCGTGTCAGACGCTATGCCGGTGAACGCCACCTTCCGGAGTGCATTATCGAACGCCACAGTGGACGAACACCCGGAGTTATGGTCTGGGGCGCCATAGCATATCATAGACGATCTCAATTGCTACGAATTGTGGGCAATCTGAACAGCAACCGGTATATCCGTGAAGTTCTACAGCCCGAAGCTGTTCCCTTCCTTCAAAGCTTGCCAGGCGCTGTATTTCAACAGGACAATGCCCGCCCTCATACTGCTCGGATTGTTAAATCCTTCTTTGCAGCGCAGCAGGTACAGCTTCTTCCTTGGCCTGCGTGTTCCCCGGATATGTCGCCAATTGAACATGTGTGGGATGTCATTGGTCGGCGTCTTGCTCGTGATCCTCGTCCTGTTGCGTCTGCAGACGAACTTTGGGTACGCGTACAAACGATATGGAATGCTCTTCCTCAGTCAGACATTCAAACTTTGTTTGACTCCATGCCACGTCGTGTAGCAGCACTTATTGCGGCGCGTGGTGGCCACACAAAATACTGATTCTGATCTCTTGTTCTTGTTTGTTTGCTTTGAACATTTAATCATTTATTTGTACCACTACCACTCAACTGTGTATTAAATTGCATTCAATTATGACGATTCCTTCTTGGTGTTGCAATTTTCACAAACGTGAGTGTATATTGAGAGCTAAATATTAAACTTTCAGATTGACATTTATTTCAAATAATTCGACTATGTTTAAATAATCATTAAATCATTTAGTGATTAACAAAATATGTTAGAATTATTTGGAAAAAAAATAATTTAAGCTAAAAATGGATAAATTACGAAAACTCTCCTAATGGAACAAAACTTGAGAGTAAATAATGACAACCTAGTTTACTTCTCGTATTTATTAAAGTTTTCTTCAAAGCATTAAATAAAATTATTGCATGCTTCCAGACAAATAATTATAAATGTCTTCTTTTTTTACTGTAGCCTCTCATTTGATGTTGGTTTCATTCTGATAAAATTTGTATCCTTATAGAGAAATTATTAGAAATTAGTATATTCAGCAGTGATTGTAGATGCTCATCGGTCAATCAGGTTCTTTTCATATTGATTTTCAGCTTTCAAAAGAGGCATCGAATAAATATTTTTCTCAACAGAGCAATTATTCTTAGCGCAAAAATTCGTAATTGATTATTTATTGATTAAGTACGTAACTATTTCTTGATAATACGAAAAAAAATTAATTAAAGTCTGAAAGCTTTCAGATTTTATATTACGCCCAAAGTAAAATTTTTTAACGTTTTGTGTGTTACCTTTATTTATTAAATGTCATGTTCTTCGCACTTAAACCATAAAATTCAATCCAACAGCAATATTGCAAACTACTTAAAAGGGAATATCTTTAGAATTTCCGATACACAGTCTCGCGCGCTGGAGATAAAAACGGTTTTTTCCCCGTACATTGCTCGCTTTTAAATCGTTTAGATTTTTAGTCAAAAACTCATAAATGCTTTACAAAATATGAAATGGATAATAAAACAAATTGCAAATTCCAAATTCGGGCTTCCAGATTCTCATATTCGTGTGCAGAAGCACTTTGTTTAAAATTTGTTGGCTCCAGGCACCATAAATATAATACAGGGCTCTAATATTTGATGGCAACAATTTCAAAAGTGATTTGCCGTTTATAGTGAATCGACGCAAAATGCCAAAACGAAATTAATAGCCCTTCTGCGCTAACGCCCTTTGGACTAAAAATATGTATATTCAAATAGGGTTTATATCACACTGTAAATTAATTAGCTGCATTTATAAACCCTCTATTACTTCATCCACGTTCGCTTTTTATGCTAATGAAAATATGTAAACTCGGAATTTAAGTACCTAAAATCGGGAAATTTTAGCAAGATCATATTTCAAGGAATCCATAGATGAAATGTACTCACGGGCTGCATCAAATTACTTCATGAGCCATATGCGGCCAGTTTGAGACAATTGTTCGTTTTCTTGCTGAGTTAAAATGATTTTTGCTACTTTATGTTCTCGTTGCTACAATTTTTTTCTTATTTTATTTAAACACTAATTAGCGAGCATTATAAACGTTAAAGTTCAGTGAACCTTAGTGCATTCTTTTACGTTTAATCACATACCTTTGCATAGGAATTAGCGGCGATTCTCCCTATACGTGCTTTTTTGATTTCTTATTGTTATATCTGCAAACTGTGATTGTTTGAACTTGCGAAAAAATATGTTCATATTTTTATTGTGTACATTTTCATTTCGCTGAAATTTAATTTCGCATAAGTAATTGTTTTGATTAATCACCGCATTTTTGTAAATAATGAAAGCATTGTCTTCTCAATGGCAGTCAGTTTAAGGGTTTAACACACTAAAATTTATGTTTTCAAACAACATTAATAGCCTCAACAACGATTTACCAAACAAATTATTTCTTGAAATTAAGAATTATATGAAAGCCCTTAAAATTAAAGAATAAAATTAATTTAATAGATTCTCATGCAGAATGACATACATGCAGCCTGTTCCAGACCTAGAGGCTGTCACAACAGTTAAAGTTCTGTTGCAGAGCTAGGTGTCCAGGTTTCCTCTCCAGATTCATTGCGAAGAAGACAAGAACTTTACTTCGGTTGTGTTCAAGCGACTCTGCGACTTACTGTAAATCAGGAAATCACAGACGACTCTGTTACATCCGCAGTCTGATGGCATGCTGCAGAGGTTAAACCTTACAATCCTGAACCATTTCTGGCTCATGGTTTCCAAGAACAGAGAAGATTGGATAGCAAGCTGCCCCTGTTCCTGCTCGATTACCGTAGTGCCGTTCACAAGAGCACCAACTATTCTCCATCCCATATGCTCTTCGATCGCGATCTCAGTCTGCCAAGTGAACTGCACTTCGGACGCCCTCCGGATGTACATTCCTTGCCTATGGAGCACATGCAAGAAATCCAGGCCCGGTTGGAAACAGTACACAGGCTTGCCCGGTTACAAATCACTATCTCGACGGATATGATTAAGATAAGAAGATATTATCAAGCATCATACATAAAAGTATCGACGTAAAAGCCACCGAACATCATTTCTAGAAAAACGGCAATGTGTGGCTGTGGATTGCGAGACGTCGCAAAGATATTTCTCACAAGCCGCAGTCGCATTGGGAAGGTCCCTATAGAGTTCTGAACAGACTGAACGGCGTCGTGATACGGATCATAAGTCCCCCAATTCTAAATCTAAGGTCATTCATTATGACAGATTAACTCCGTACTACGGCCTCAGTTTCTAGTGTTTCTCATTCTTGGGGATAACTATAAATCTTACAGATTAAATTTTCTAGATAATTTCTATATATAACTTATACGCAGTTATTGGTAAATAGTGTAAATATTTGTTTCTTTGTTTTGTTACCCTTTGAATTCGGCTTCTGACCAAGGATCGAATTGCCCGGGTCGTGCAGTACTTGGGAGGGGGCAAGGTGATACTTTCTACGGGTTCATGGATTTAGAATGATTGATAACAACACTTGATAAAGAATCAGAACACAATCTATTCATCAGTATTACATAGAAGAGTTCCAAAGACGCATTGCAGTCGTCGAAAAACTACGACAAACACGCTGAAAGAATCAGCAACACAGCCTTCAAACTATCAAGCGATAACTGAGAAGGCAGCTTTAGGAAAAGGCTCTAAAGTGCAGCTCCCGACTCTGTAGATCGCTCTCGAACTATTCTCTGACCTCAAGACTTTACTACTGAACTCAACGTATTTCTAATTCAAACACTCTTCTAATTCGCGTACAGGCAGGGTATATATATTTATATATAGATATAGCTTTTGACCTGCCTTCGAGAATATTCCCGGGAAAACTGCTAAGGATTCGTTCCAGAATGCTCTCGCTTCGTCTACAGTATATCGCCATTTTTGTCGTTAAATGTCCCCAAGTGGGCGAATTCCCTCCAGATCTGGCAACCGTGCCTTTCTTTGCCACTTTCTGGCAACCCCAGCCTCGTTTTGCGGGAAAGCTATCTTGCCGCAGCTGGACCTTACGTGACAATATTTTTAAGAACTCCATTTATTGATTTCAAATAGCTTAGTTTGTTAGTCCACAACAGAGCGATTCAGTTTGAAAGATAAATAAATTTCTAACATCTTCCCGAATGACAACAGAATCGAATAAAAAGTGAAACGATGCATTTGCAGCAATTCGAAGCAAAATCCCATTTTGAGACTAATATCCCCTTTTGGCGTTTAAAAAACTCTTTGCTCTTTCCACATACTTGCTTTTAAATGGAACACTTGACAAATCATAAATTCTTATAATTCTTCCTGATTTTTTTCTCGTATTTTTTTCTTAGAGAAGATTATTTGAGAAGGAAAGGATGGTTTCACTCGCAGATTTTAAACATGCAGAACAAAAGGAAAGTTTAGTTATATTTTTTAATTAAAAAAGGAACTAAAATTCTGTTTTTGTTCGAATTCTCTGAGATATTAAATTAGTAATTCTTTTGTCAACTATCTTTTATGACATTTTCTCACTGTTACTATTTTACTTCTTTTCTAAGATTATTTCTGCGGTTACGCTTCAGTGTAATGCATAAATGGGAAATTAAAATGACAGTAATAAATTATACATTTTAAAAAGCTAAAGAACAAAGATTTTAGGAGTAAGCTGAGGTATTTTTTTACCAGAACATTGGGAAATGGGTGGAAATAGTTTTAAGGATTAAAAAAAGAAAGTTATAAACGGAGTATGAAATGGAAAGAAACACTACATTTCAGTAAGAATTTTAAGTTTTTATGTAAATATTTGTTACAAATCTGCATTTTTAAGTACCAATAATATATTCATTATAAAAAAATCTTCCAAACACAAAAAGAATCAATAACTTTAAAACTTGCAGTGAATTTTATAAAAGCATTTTAGATTTATATAAATCTGGAAAAAAATTCATTCATTATTAAAGACGTTAAGAAATTGGGAATATAATGTATAGTAGTAATTCATAGTAGATTATTTTCACTATGCGGTTCTAATTATATAATAATTTATAGTTAAGATAAAACATAAGATTTTTCTTGCCAGTTTAAGAAAACTAAGTTCAGTTTAATTAAAGAACAGTAAAAACTATTAGGATGCAATGAAGTCTGGTATTTGGAGCTATTTAGATATTTGTATTATTAAATCACAGTAGAAAACAATAAGAATTCAATGGATTATGGTATTGGGGGCTATTTAGCTATTTGAGTTAATTACGCTGAATATAGTCATCCTTTTTTAGAGTTCATGTCTATATTTATGCTAATGAAAGTGTGAAACGAGCAGTGGTGGCTCATAATAAGCACTGTTGAACTGCAGCACACCCTATTTTCACTTATTTTTAATATTTAATATAATGAGCCTTTTTTCGTTAATTCTTTCTTTATACTTCTACTATATATAATCCTTAAACTTAATGTCAGTAGCCATCCTCCAGTTTATGAAAAAGGTACGAAAGTTTCTGTACGGAACTACGCTTCACAGTTCCAGCGGTGTGGTGTTTGGCTATTCTGCGCATGCGCACACAGAAAGCAGCATTCAAGCCGGGAAGATAAAAGAGCACTGTCGCTGTTGCAGTGCCGAAATTCTGGAAACGTGATTATTTCTTACTCCGCACGTCTGGTAGTTGGCTGTTCTACGCATGCGCTCTTAGGAAGCAGCGTACGAGGCTAAAAGAGCACTGTCGCTCTTGCAGTGCCGAATCTGGAGTGCCGTTGGGAGCTGTTTTTTTTACTTCCCGTGTGCTGTGTTTAAAAATCACTTACATACACCATATTCTTAGTTAGATTTTTTCAACTATTCTATTTGATTCTTTTTTTGTCGGTTCATTTATTTTACAGAAAACTTTAACCATGTCCTTGCATCCTCAAGTAATAAATTCTTTGACCGTAAGTGAACTTTAAGAGCTTTCGCTTTCACAGCTGTCTCTCTATGAGAAAATTACAATTAAGAAAAGAGGTCGTTCAACACCTGATATTCTAATATGTCAGCCAGGCATAAGCAACAAGAAGAAATATGTTCGTAGTTTCAATTCTAAATGGTACCAACGGAAAAATTGGCTTTTCGGTTGTGAAGTAAACAATGCTTTGTTTTGTTACCCGTGCTTGTTGTTTGGAGGTGATGTAACGTGGAAAAAAGATGGTTCCAGAAATATAAACAAAATGAGAGAAAAAACTGAAAGCATGAGAAGCCAAAGAAGCATGTTGATAATGTAATTTCACTGTCACTTTTAGGAACCGTTAGTATTAAAGAGAAACTTAGTGAGGGATACAGACTTCCAGTCAATGAGCATAACATAAAGGTTAAAAAGAACCGTGAAATTTCATGCAAAATAATTGAGTGCATTTTCTTTTGGGGAAACTTTGAAACTCCCTTACGCGGACATGATGAAAAAGACGATTCAGTAAATCCAGGGGTATTTAGACGATTAGTAAATTTTGCCTCTAAATTAGATTCAGATTTGACGAATCACTTAGAAACTAATGCAGTCTTCAAAGGTGTTTCTAAGACCATTCACAACGAGGTACTTGACGGCCTATTTCAAATATACAATGAGGAGATAAGGACGGAAATTAGGAAAGCTTGTAGCTTTAATGGCTGATGACATAAGAGATGTTTCGGATCACACTTAGATGGTCCTTTTTCTACGGTATGTATTGAATGGGGAAATATTTGAGGGTTTCTGGGGATTCTTTATTCCAGAAAATCAAACTGGAGATGGCATATCAAAATGTATTTTAGAACAATTGGACATAATCCTTCAAGGAAATGAACAAAAGTTGATAGCTGATGGTGCAAATGTCATGAAAGGCAAAAAAGCTGGAGTTCAAGCAAAAATAAAAGCAGTTTATACTAATGCACATTTCATTCACTGTTATGTACATCAACTTAATTTTATAATGAGAAATGCAGCAGGTATTTCACGAAACGGAAAAATAATTTTTTCTAACATTCTGTCTATTCCAACATTCTTTTCAAGATCACCGCTACGTGTGTCCATTCTAAGGAAGCATATGGACGTTAGCATTCCACGTCCTTCCTCTACAAGGTGGAACTTCAACATACGGACCATAAATACAGTTCATGAAAATTTGCAACCTTTGCCTTCCTGAAATTTAGTCAACATCAAATGCAGATTAAACTATTGCAGAGGCAACAGGAATTTCAAAATATCTAAATGATGATAATTTCAAGTTTTGGTTAGAGCTTTTTTATCAGATTATGCCTCATATTAAAATAATATATGACCAAATGCAATCCAGAGAAATTAGTGTGTTTAAAAATAATGAGTATATAACAAATTTCAAAACTGCTGTTTAAGAATCAAGAAACTGAAAGTACTGTGAGAATTCTTTAAGGACACTGATGGCAGAAGCTAAGGAAATATGTGACTTTATATGCATTGATATAATGGAAAGATATTCTTCCACTAAACACTTAGCTGCTGCTAAATTGTTCAACAAGAAATGCTTCGCTAGTTTTAGGAGAGAACATCCTGCAGAATAAATAGTACTGACCACTGAAGTATATCCAATGATTGACAAAGAAAAGCTTGAAACTGAACTAAAAGTGTTCTATTGTAGGTCTGATATTCATGAATACTGCAAATTAATTGAGCTACTGAAATGTATCTTGGAAAATAATCTAGATGATGTTCGTAGTGAAATTACGAAACTGATAAAAATTCTTTTGACAGTTCCCATGACTACATCGGAGGCAGAACGCTGCTTATTAACATTGAAAAGAATAAAAACTTTTCTAAGAAGCACTATGAATTCGGAAAGATTAAATACGCTTGCAGTGCTTTCAATGTAGAAAAATTTCCTCAGTTCTCATTCAGAGAGCAAGGAGAAAATTATTGATATTGTCGCGCAAATTAAAACAAGAAGACTGGATTTAATTTTTAAATGAATAGGTAAAGATTGAACTGTAATAATTTAAGTTAAAGTAATTAAGAAATTTTTAATTTTTCTCTTGTAAGATTTCATGGAAGTTTCAAAATAAATTTTCTTTTTATACAAGTTTGTTTCCCTTTACACAGTTTTAAAACAAAGGTTAAAATTTTTTGGAACAGCTACCCCACTAATTTTAGCTACGTGCCGCCTCTGGAAGCGAGCGTTTAATAAGGAGTTCTGAGAAGTCTCAAAAAACCCTTTACGGTAAAGGAGAATCCTGCGTGTCTAACAACTAAAGACTCAGAGGCAGTTGTGCTATTATAAATTTTATTTCAAAACTCTATTCGTCATACTTGTAAATGGAAAAAACGACTATATGTATCCAGAATTATACTCTAGCATAGAAAAGTTTCAGGTGATGTTTCTGATTTTGGCTATAATTTCGCAAAAAGTCAGATGCTAAAAGTTGCGCAGTGCAGTGCTTAAAGGATGAAGAATGTAGAGTAGTAAAACAATTAATAGGATGGATACAGTACAGAGCGAACAGAAAAGTTATTATTGACAGTATTTCGTTCGTACAAAAAACTGTCTTGTCAAGAGACAGAACAACAAATCAGAGTCTTAATAGGGGATGTGACCTCCCTTAACTGCAATGATTGCGTTGTACCGTCTATTGATACTCAAACACCAGATTATCTAACAGTTTTTGGAGTGAGATTTCTCACTTTTCATGAAGCATACTGTTATAGTTGTCTGGTGTCCTCCGGAGGGTCCGATCGTCCCGCCAGGAGTCTTGCTGAAGTATCCAACACATGTTCAATGGGATTTAAATAGGTGAGTACGATGGCCAATCCATTCTTTTCATATCTTCACTTCCAGGGAATTCCTCAACAGCATATGTCTTGTGTGGCCGTGTATTGTCATCTATTAAAACAAAGTTGGGATCATTGGCGCTCCGAATACATGCGTGGGGCAGGATAATTTCACTACAGTAAAGATCTCCGGTAAGTTAACCTCTGTCGAAACTAAGGATCTTCGTCCGTCTGTTCGCCATGATACCAAGCATGCCAGGACTTCCCCAACGGTCGTTTTTCGTGATAGTGTGGTGAAAACGTATTTCTACCTTTCTCTACATCAACTGGCGCCCAGAATCGTTTTTTAGACTTAAACAACTCTCATTTAATATATGACGTGACCCCATTGATAAGGTATCGATCTTTTGTGTTCTCTGCACCACTGTAATCGGTGCCGCCGATTTGATGCTGTCAGTGGTATACAGCATTCATGACAGTGGAAGAATAGGCCACTTTTATAAACTCGTCTGGCTATGGTAAAGCGGAACATCTGTCATCCGATTGCCGTGCGAAGCTGCTGTACAGTTCTGCCCCTCTGTCTGGTTTCGATTTCTTTTCGCGTTCAAGGCGATATCGGTCATCATTTCCCGTTGTTTTTCTTAGCCGACTGTCACTCTGTCTTACAGCTGTGCCTGTCATATCGAAAACTTTCCAAGCATTTGAAACAATACCTTTATCAATTCCAAACTCTTGGTGACAGACGTCAAACTACGACCCTCCCCAAGCTTTCTAATCATTCTACTACGTGTAAAGGCGTCGTTATATATCCTTGTAACCATATTGCACGTGCAATCTCACTTATAAAAGAATGCCTGAAAATGCCACTTACATTCTTCTTTTTAAACTGCTTTGCACTGACTACGCTGACTCTTTCCGTTTTGCATGCCTGCCATGGCATGTTACTTCTAATGGTCATGGTACCCCTGACGTCATAGTTCTGTTCCTTTCTCAACAGTTGGCTTTTCCCTGCACCTATCGTAAAAAACCCTTTCCTTTCCAGCAATTTTATAGTTGCACGTTGAAAAAGGAATTTGTTAAGTTTTGCACATGCGCATTTAAATATGCGAGAGTCTATCAATTATGTTTCACTTTAAATATGACCCTAAAATCAATTTCGGCACATCCGAAAAATCTGAGAAATGTGTAATATCTATTAATCGTAACGTAAAGAAATTAGCGCATAGGCAGCTTATAATCTCGCTAGGAATTCGAAACTTCCATAAATATTAAATCCTAAGAAATAAATCTCACGTTTCTTAAATGATAAACAGTGAGTTTATGACTATATATTACGTACAAATTAGTGTTTTACTCTTTCGTAATTCTTTACGAAATAAATGATGTCATCATTCAGCTATATATTATAATCGTTCCTTAACTCATTTTCGTGGACAGGATTTTCATAATGATATCTATCCTGTCAGATTTTGCATAACACCAAAACGTATTTTTCTATATTTGTATTAATTTTACCAACGAAAAGGAAATACATTTTCTGTAATGTACCAAATATATCAATTATGTATTTAGTGAGCAAAGGTTTGAGATAATACAAATAAACAAACAGAATTGCCTTAATACAGAAAATATATGTAGATATACCTTAAAGTATATATAATGAAAAATATGAAAATATATGTCATAAAATATGAATACTGCATATTATCGCCTATAAAATCTATATAGAATGTAATTTCCTTATTGAGGCTAGTGCGACTTTGCTAAACCTAGTTTTGAAAAAAGAAGAGTGAAGGAAATTTCATCGCGAAATATCTTTTGAAACAATTGGAGAGAAAATGAATCATTATAAAACGTAAAATCTTTGCCATTGTCTATTTCTATTATTCTTTTGTATAATTTGCTATAAATGAGTCCAGTTATTTAGTCGTGTAAAATTAATACTCTGCTGAAAAAAATTTGAATACAGGGAAAAACTTCAGTGCATTAATCTTCAAGATTTAGACGCCAAAGACATTCCAGAATTTGATTTCATCTAAATAATTAAAATGTAGAATATTTGAAGATTTTTAATAAGGTAAGAACTGCATAAGCAGCTTAAATAACAATAGTGTGAAGTATATATACAAGAAAAGAACAAGGACAAAAAGGAGCGCATCCTTTTTACATCTGACAAACAAGAACTACGAATATTAATGGTCAAACTCAAAGTATGCTCTAAAAGCAAAATAGTGTTCTTTAGAGGACTGTAGACAGAAGAAACTTTATTTGAAATTCTTTTTTTTGATTTAGGAAAAAATACTGCAGTTTGAGTTTTGCTTTCTTTCATGTTTTAATGGTGTTTTGTGTGATTTATGTTTTTTACCTCACATATAAAAATCAAAGCGCCTTGAGTTAAAATGCACTTCTATTGTTCTGTGTAATCATTAATCACTTTGCGAAAACATTCAAAGGCGAGTATTAAGAAAGGAAACAAGTCCAATGTATGATCTATTTTTTGGGAAGGAAATTTACTATTTTGTAGGACATTCGTAAATGCATACTGGTGAAGTTAGCTATTCTTTTCATAATTTATGAACTCAAAGTAAAATCATATACCATGAGCCAAACATCTATACTCATAACCTAAAGATATATACAAAATAATACACAGCACATTATATAGCCTTTAGACGCAGAGTATTTTGATTATATTATTACGCCATGAAAAGGATAAAATCAAAATTATAATTATATAAGTAAGTGATAATACTAGGTATTATAAATAAATCAATACGGAGGAAATCCATAGGAATGAAATAAATATCAGTCTAATAAAATGTCAATCTAATGAAATCAATAGGATTGAAAAATGTACTTGAGGACATTTGTGCGAAAAATGCACAAGTATGGAAAAGTAAATTTTGAAACATTCATTTCATCAGTATAAACTGAAATAACATTTAATTAATTTACGAAGTTTATATGTTACTTATATTCATAAGAATCCCAGAGTTTGTTAACTTAAAGCCATCTTTAACGCTTAATTCCCTTTATGTTGCCTTAAAAATAAAATTACTCTAGCATTTATCAAAGCTTTGTTCCATTAGTCTCAATATGTTTATAAATCACATATAATAGGTAAATTTGCTCGAACAATGTTTCATTTTACACTAGGTAATTCAAGCCTTTCAATCTAATTCATTTCCTTCAATATTTCTCAAACCTTCGAATATTATCTGATTAGGGATTAGGTGGAAGGATTTTACATTTGTGGAGTAAATCAATGCAAGGTATTATCTATTATTGGGGGTTCACGTTTTCGTGCTTTAAATTGAATTTTTGAACATTAAGATTCTTTAGCCGTTTCATTAATTATCATGAAGTATATAGGTGTTATCTTCTTTAAGAGGAATAATTTCTTGGTTGTCTTTCAGTGGGAAAGTTTTCAGTACTCACCTTAGACAGGGGGAAAACAGCTAAACTCAGACGAATAAAAAGGGGGGACGGATTGCCAAAGTACAGCTGCTTCATCGAGAGGTCATTCACAGAATATGAGCAAAATTAAAATGACAACATAATGAAATAAATTTGGAAAAAGGCAAATGAATAAAAAAATATTTTTGGTGTACTTCATCCGCTTCTCTCTGATGACTACTAGGTAGACATAAATAAAAAATGTGTGAATGATGTGCGCAATAGATAATGAAAAAGACATCTCACATTGAGAGATAGATATGCAACCTTTTTGTTTTCAGATATTTCAAATATGGGATGTAAAAATTGTGATTTAAAGATACAGTGATATCTAGGAATAAAGAAAGTCATCCATTCCAAGATAGCATTCATTAAATGATATACTCTTTACCCTAAGCTGCAGCGAGAATAGTTTTAATCGCTCTGCCTGTAAACACGTTAAAAAGCTGGAAATCCGTCAATGTTGGAAATGCTTGCAATTAAACATTTTATTAATTCAAAACATAAAACTTATACAGTCTCTCAAATTTAACTCAGTTTAGTCTGATGGTTCCTAGTCTTTGAAACAGTTGTCCATGATCTTCCTGCATGTTTTATTGTGAGGTTCAGATTTATCTAAAGATTTTGCTTCTTCATTATCTTTAGTATAGTCCAGAAATAGTGCATGGTGTTCTTTTTTATTAAGTAGATTTAATATTTTTTTTTTCATGTAATTCCTATTTTAGTGCTACTGCCCTACTGCGATCCTCAGCTGTATCCATTTTCTCAGAAAAACATCTTTGATTGTGCCTACAAGAGATGAGTATTTTATATCTTGTTTCTCGTCACTGAAGAAAAAATTCCTTATTCTATTAGATTCCAATTCAAAAAATAATTATACTTCTTCACTGGAAAAATCATATACAAAAATATATGTTTATTTCCCGCTTGATGTGTTTATGCACAGACCAATGTTCTTTGTTTATGCACTGTTCAGACAGAAAATTTAGCAAATATGACTTCGTGTTTAATAAGTTGATAATATGTCAAAGTATTTTTGTGCATTTGCAAGATGAGACTGAGGTGACACAAGTTGGATTATTCAGATCAATTGTTTCTCTGTGGTCGCGTTCATTATACAAGATGTTCGCTCTGTGAGTCTTTCATCATGCAAGTTACCATTCTATAGTTATCTATAGCTTTACGATATTCCAGCTTTATGAAACTTCTAAATTAGTGGTTTTAAGCGAGCTTTCACAAAATGTTTTGATTACCCACAGGGAATATCATGAAAGCAAGTATGACAGTAATAATAACCAAACATATTGTTTTGCTTCAAGATGTTTGCGGCATATAAAGTAAAATAGATTTTAACTTTCGACTTTAAGATGCATTAAACTTGTAGGCACAACCATTTCATGCATGTAAGGGAGGATAAGATATTATAGCATTTATGATTAAGTTTTATAACGAAATGATACTGAATTTACTTCTTCCCTTTCTGCCTCTTTCCGCCACGAGATTCGCTGACTCTGGAATATATATAGATTTGAGTGGCAACTGTTTTATTATAAAGTTTAGAGAAATACAAATAGGAATGAGAAAGTTTGCCCCGTAATTCACAACTGCCTCCCCGATTAAAGCGAAGTCTGCTGGCGAATCAAACGCTGGTCTTGATAAGAATATCGGAGACTGGTGTTAGATCTTTACGTACTTTTATGGTTTGTTTTTCAATGATAAAAGATTCCTCAACCAAATTAACGGTTATCTCGTTTTTGTTTTACTCCATTTCGTCATACTAATGGTTTCGCAAGAAAACTTTACTTCTGTAAAACGGTTGAAGATTCCATTATATATGAATTGTATTATTTTCCAAAAAGCGACATTTGTATTGTAATTATGCACTGCTCTCAAGTGCTCTTTTGGTATAAGTATCAGCACATCCAGCTAAAGCTTTGAGACGCAAGTTGGATTTTTAGCGAGAACACAGTTGATGTTTCAAAATGTTTCTGCTATACGAAATCTAATAACTCAATATCATACATAATGAAATTTTAAATTATGAATCAGAAATTTGAATCTGCATATTTTTATTCCAGCGGTAATTAGCTTTCCTTAGAAATGGAACAGTGTGTTTCTTTGTACATTACATTTAGGTATTAATGGAATGTGTCTGAATCAGAAATCACGAATACTCTACATGCTATGCGGTGAAGAAAATTAATTATTAAAACTAAACGTCATACGCAATAAAACGGTCTGCAGAAATTTTTATGGAGGCTGAAATTCTTGCTCATCTTTTCCCATTTAAACAGTATCCTGAAATATTTTAAATTAAATTCAGCTGATATAGTAACGTCGTATACAATCACAAATGTTCTCATCTCATGAACGAGCTATTTGAATACTAATAGAATCGTGAATGCGTTATTTCCTCAAGTGATGTGAGGCATTCAAGAAACGTTGCTTTTAATTTACTATCTATTTTGTACAGTAAAGCAGAGTTTATATTAAGCCATTATGAAAACTCCACCCATCTTTTGGTTAGCAATTTTCTCCCTTCGCAGCATGTCCCACGAAAGCTAGAAGGGTTGCGTAAGCTAATTATGCCCTTATTGTTCCCCATTCTATTGTAGGCAGGAGAGCTTAATTGCTGTTCTCCGAAACGTAAATGAAAACTAAGGAAGCTGAATGCCTGTTTTCAAGTTTGCCAGGCTGTACATGAGTGCTTTCAAAATATTTAATAGCGTTAAACGTTGTTCATACTGCACTTCGTAATTAGTTGAACTGTGATAAGTAAATGTTAGCTATTTCTTTGTCTCTACCATTATAATCACTTCAAAAATAACATTATTAAAGGGTTATAAAGTGAAAGGTTTTATTTAGAGAAATTTTATGTGTCTTTTCAATTTTTTTGAATAATAATTGGAAATGATTCCCAAATATGCGTGTATGTATGGGAATATTTTGATGTATAGGAATTTCGTGTGGAATGAAGCATTCGCCAGTATATTTGTCAATAATACGTTTTAGGTAAGCTTAAGAAAGTATAACGGACAGGTTTATTTTTCTTAAGTTTATGGAGACTATGTTTCGAATGAAACGATGCAAAATGGCGGATTTAAATTTAAAAAAAGAGTTTTTACTCGAAAGGCAATTATAGAAAGTTCACTAATTTTCGTTTAATTCTGCAATTTATTATTTTTTCAATGAATGTTATATACCTATCGCGGATGAAATAATAGTAGTACTCTTGTTTTCAACACGATAAGAAAAAGCAGAATACTGCTGTAAGGAATGACTGCAAATGAATTGCTAACGTCTTAATTGTACTTAGGTCATTCAAAAAGCGGGCCTTTGTTTGCATGGTGTAAAACTCTAATGAAATAAACGCAGTTAAATGAGGTAAAAGTTTTAAAACTCTCTGAAGCTGCAAATGCTCAGTTTCTTTTCTAAAAGTACCTGTGCATATAGTTTGTATTCGAGGTACGTAATTTAGTCTTTTATCGGATATAGGGTGCATGGGTTGGCGACTTCTTTTCCAAGTTATCGCCAAAACGAACATTGGCGGTATTATCAGATGCATTAATTTCCCTAAAAACACAATAAAAAAATTTGAATTATCCTGTGGTCTGATCAGCTGCATGTAAGAAAAAACAATAATGTGTTACACTGAAATTTGTGGCTTCCAAAACAACTATTGTTGATATAATTTCATTAAATCTGTTACTACTGGCAATGCTCCACATTATATTCACTGTGACATAAATAAATTCTCGTACCAAGAAATTCCGTCACAAAAAATCACATGCCAATAAAAATGAGACTAAATTCAAATTAAATGATAGTTAGTAACTGTGTTGCTGGTATTGTAAAATCGCGCCATCTGTTTACATAACATCAGTTACCGGTATAAAGGCATGACATTATAAAACTGCGACAGCTGTTTATAATATTAGCTATAAAAAGAACCATGAGGGATTAGACTGCAGTACTTTAAACTTCCCTTCAGCTTCCGTCCTGTCCTCTATCTACAATATTCTAAATCTTTCTCTTTCGTTTTGTTTCTACGCTGGGTTAGATGCTCATGATCCTATTGGATCTCCTTGATAGAATAAAATTAAAACAGAGGGTTAGTGCTTTGTCCTCCAGGATTTGAATATGTAAAGTGAGGAATACTAAGAGAAAGACCGGAACGTGGAGGGCAAGCGCATGGTGGGGACACTGTTATTGAGACTAAGTGAAAAATGCTGATGATCACTTATCTCGAGTGCTGCAAAGATGCTGTTCGTTGCAAGGAGCTACTATTAAATTTTCCAGTACAATGCGCTCAGAGTTGCAATGAGTTCTAACAGCTACACAATTAAATTAAAAAAAAAGATGCTGGAGATTCTGCATTACCAAGAGCTTTGCAAATTTGTAATATGCTGCGTAGATCTGCTAACTCAACATATATTACAGATACTTTTGACTATTAGGGCATGTGTTGGGCCCACAAATATAGGAAGGGTAGAATGTAAATATAGATACAGATGATAAAGATAAAATCAGTATAAACATTCAAACATTACAAAAGAAATTACAAACTAGGCTAATAAAAATGGACATGGATCCATGTTGCGATAACATTATGCAAATACTAACCGCAAGTCATACTAGCAAAATTGCAGACTCATATATCCATATTAAGAACTAATAATAATTACTAATATATTAAATGAATACTGAAGCTAATAATCTAAGAAATGAAATGCGCTGACTTTTTTTTAAATTTTGCGGCATCATGAGGAGAGGAATCCAAGTTTTGTAACTCACAGAATTACATTAACATAGGTAATGTCATATTGCATACTAAATGATTTAAATAAATACGATAAAATATGAGCGAAAATTAATTTACAATATTTCACGTAATATCTGTTAACGCATACTTATGGTACAATGAATGTTCTTTCATAAAGCAAAAATAATAAATATTTATGCACAAATTAGCGCTTAGTGCAAAATTTTAGTACGAATGAAACCTTGTAAAATACATCCTTAGTAAAAATATTGAATATTCATAAAAATAAACGTTATTTAACTAATAACAGAGAATTAGTATAAAGTTGTTGGGTTTTACTTATTTAGTTCTAAAGTTTGGACTTAGAACCCCACGAACACTAACAAGCAAATAATCGTTTAAGTGTTTGAATAAACACGTAAGACGTAAGAAGGGTTAATCACACTTTATTTTCACAATACATACAATTAACTCCTGCTTGGAGTATACACAAAGGCTCTACTTGGGCTTAAACTTAAACAACTAGGAATTTAAACTAAATTAAGTTTAACTAAAGCTATCTGAAAGGTATAGCCGAAGCTATCAGAAATCTAAATAGTCGGCTTCTAAATTTTAATTTAATCGGCGAAGCCAAGCAAGGGCCTAAAGTATGGCCGAGAGTAGTAGCTACGACAGAATGTAGCCAAATGGCAAATGCGCGCTAGTCAGGAAATCAGACTCTTTCTCTAGAAGTCGGTGAAGCATCGACTTAAATAGTACTCTTACTCATTTGCATTAACTACGTTTCTGAAATTACATTCTGGCAGGAAACTGTAAACTGAAATTAGAATAAGATAGGAAAGATACAAAATTTAAAATAATTGTTGACAAACTCAGGGTAAACATTACAAAGTAAAAGTATTAGAACAGGACATTGAATAAATTGATTAAATACATAGACACGGCAGCACGGTGTCAAAGGCATGGTTTCTTCGACACCGTGCTTAGGACAGTCTCATTATGCGACTGAGAATATATTTATTCTTATTTGTATTACTGATCTATATTATCTTTTATTCATCTTGATCTTCCAGCATATTAGTCGCAACGGGTCATTTTAAAAGACAATTAGCTGTTTGCGGGCAATTATACAAATAGTGGTCTGGGCCATCAGTACTGTCACAAATGCATTGGCAGCGCCTTCTCAGTTAATAGCTGAAATGTCACTATTTAAAGTTTTGTTTACTTTTGGATAAAAATTATGCAGTCTTCTGCCCGTGGTGCTTGACGCCAAGTAGTTTTGTCATTCACATTTGTTTCCTTCATTCACATCTGAAAGTTTTTCCAGATGTGAAGCCTCAATTCGTCCCTTCCGGGCCCATTGATGCTACTAACGTTACTCGTTACCTTAAACGAGACCTGCTCGTTACCTGCTCTTTTCTCAATTACATCTACCGCTTCGTTTTATTTAATCCCAGAATAGCCTGGAATTCATTGACACTTAGGGCTCAGACTTGTAGGAACCGGAATTAATTACTTCTGTGTTCTTTTCACTATGGAATTTCTATTATGGCCTACAAGCCTGACATTGAAACTATATATATTACTTTCCATAGCTAACAGTTCAGAGCTGCACAGATTTACTGGGTAGAAGGTTCTTATCCCAGGAATGGACTACGAGGCCACTATTCATTGCACACCTACCGGTTCCGAGGTGTCCTCTGTAAAGTATAGAAGTTGTCTGTCGGTTGTAATGTAAATGGATGATTACAGCTTGCTATTTTATCGAAGTCAGCAGCATGACAAGGAGAGCGGGCAATGTGATTCTTATAGTCCGAGGACTCATATGTCTTATTCTAACTAGTAATATTTTAACGTCTGACCGCTCTTGCCTGGGCACTCCCGCTCTTCAATACCAAGGGCAGAGGAAACCGTCATGGGAGTAAATTTAATGCAGTTGTTAGTGAGGTTCGGAATGATCTTTGTGCCGAATTCAATACTTGTCTCATGTTATTTATGACACTGACGTCTCATATGGAAATAACACTAAGTACAATACGCTCAGAGATGATTGTGTACCAAGCCTTCATGATCTGGAAGAAGTCCTAGCTTAGATCTGCTGCTGTTCTTCGCATAGTATTAGATAGTTTGCGCAGGCTTTCTTTGAGGTCCTTGATGTTAGGAAGTCAAAAGAATCTGTCGTCTATAATTACCATCTATAATGAATTAAACAAGAAGTCGACAGCATAAGCAATTATTTCCAAAGTCCCATCGCCATCAAATAGATTGAGAGCTGTGTCTGCCACCAGGTTCCAAAGAAGCGAATCTAGGAGGGTACCCACCAAGCAGCCTCTCGTAAAATTTTGCATGTAGAGGACTCCGTGCTTTGTGGCTTGAATTCACATTTCACTCAGGTACAAGTCAAATACAGTTTTGAGGTAATTGGTAGATGTTTTGTCAAGGTACAGTATTTCTTCAGCATTAATGGTGGATTCAGGTATGTAATTTTTTGTGGTGGATCTGTGAGAAAGAAATAGTACATGTGAGGCACTTGTATTTATGATGATGCATTGCTTGCTATGATTGGTGCTGGCCCTATAAAAGATCTTGTAATTGGAAGCTAATGACTTAATATGCGTTTTATGCGTGCAAAAGACTTGAAAGCGGGAGGTGATGACGCAGCGGAGTTTTTTTCGATCGAAATAATTCTTCTTCAAGGAAGACATAAATCTGTACCATATTCATTTATTTTGATGATATTTCTTCTATGTTCTTTCCTTTTTGTAAGGAAGGTTATACTTTAGATTTATTTGTGATGGAACCCATTTCAATCAACCCGTACAATGATTAAGGTCAGATGATTCTGATGTCCAGGCAGTTGGATAATGATGTCTGAGATGGATTCACCATTTACGAGATGAATATTCAGCAATTGGTTTTGCAATATATAAAGAATTCACTTGTCTTGCAATGTATAAAGGAGAGGCATTTTGCATAAAAATTGCGCTATGCACACATGTACGCTCTTTAAGTGTTCCAATGGTCTGGCTGCGCAAGAAATTCGTATTGTTTGCCTTTGATGATACAGATAACAAGACGCCCAGGGCCTATATCCTCGAAAAAGAAAGTGACAATAATAAAAGCTGCTGTAAACCGGCACCAGCAGTGACATTTTCAGAATGAAGTGGGTATTGGTCCAATAGAAATGGATTATCCGTTACCTATCAGCATTGAATATTGTTAAAAAAATTTTCTGAAACGTGTTGATATGCATGGCTAAAGATCGGGCAGTTATCCATGCGCTACGCGTTTCCCCACCACAGATCGTCTTTTCTAACAATGATATAGCGCAGGGACCAAATGTCGAATCTACCTACTTGATGTCGAAGAAATTGCTTTTCTTCCTCTATCAAATCTCACATCAAATGAACCGGTTGAATTTACGAATCATCTTTCCCAGACCTTTGACAGACTTCAGACTAGACCCGCGTTTTATACTCATTAATGTTCGACACTTCTTGAGAGCGTTTGACGCGCACTCATCGTTCTTGTAACAAACACTTAGAGACGATCTTTCATTAACAGAATCACGAGGAAAGCAGGGAACCGATGCAAAAAGACCATCCGAAAGTGTATTCCAGTAGTATAATCAGAAACGTTACCACACTCCCCTTCATTTAATATAATAGTTAGAGAATTTCCATATCCATCTTCAGTTTATTCCATGGAGCGTTTTCTTTTTTTACATATATTGGAAAAATCCTTAAATACTAGTTAACTAAATTGCATTCTTTTGAGAAATAAGGAAAGGAGAATTTATAGTAAATACAGAAATCATAATGCCAGATTTATTTAAATAATAACCTTTTAACACACACACACACATATATATATATAAATATATACTGTATATATACGCATGTATATATACATGTATATATACGTGCCATATATATGTACATGCCATATACATTAGGCGCATACATATGTGCCTACCAACGGTCGAGCGGTAAAGTCGCTGAACATTGATAGTTAATTCTTCTGGGCTGTCTTCCTGGGCGTGTCATATGTAATATGAGCTAGTTTCTGGTAGGAAGTCTACCACGAACCTATACCTCCGCTTAAACAGATAACGTAAGCTGCGATTCTGCCTTTCCAAAATTAAATAATCCATTCATACCTGTAAATAAATATATGTATGTATTCTGTATGACCTCTTAGAATTTAACCCTAATGTGATGGCGAGAGTAGTTGTTCTCCCTCGATGATGGGAAGGATAAGTGATAAGTGACGGGAAGACGTGGGCACCATCCCTCTACCATTAGGATTAATCGGTGTAGCGCCACGTCCCCCATTATCTAGAGCAGACCATTGAGGCCTCATGGGTGGCTCGCACGAGGCGCCCAGACGCAACTTCCAGACCATCCGACTTGCAGTCCGGCGAACCAGAAATTTCCTTCTTGCCACCTGGGGGGAGACCCTAATCCAACGTGCCCGGGCCCAGTATTTATTATACATAAATACTTTACATGGCCGGGCAAGGGCAATTTCACATATGATTTGTTGATATACATTCTCTTTTAAATACTTGTGCTTTAACGTTTCTTGACAAGTGGTGTGTACACATGAATACATGTAAAGTTACACATTTGCGACATTATACTATTTACATTCATATACATTGATATGCCTTTGTTGCATCTATTTTGCTTTTGAATGCGTTTTCACATTATCATACTAAGGCTGACATAAGTCGGTGCCGAGGCTCGTAAGCCTGTCCATGATTTTTATTATTTTGCGAATTGTATGTCTGTCTTTTACTAAGAACTTGCAAAAGGCTTGTGTGTTAGTACTGGGAATGGGAATATGCATGCCTTCTGTCAGTGGACACTCTGTTACGTAGTGTTCAGGGGTGCCCACCTGACCACAGATACAGATATCAGAGTTAGTTATCCCATGCCTCTCAAAATACTTTGGAAATGGTCCGTGACCTGTAATATACCTTGTTAAATGCGCATGGGGGATGAGACAGTCGGGGTCCACTTTGGGAAAGTGGTAATGCGCACGACGTCCGGTGTCCCCGACGTCCCATTCATCTTGCCATTGTGAGTGCATCTTCTGTTTTAGGCTCCTCTTCAGCCATGATATAGGACGTGGAAGTGGATGTTGATCTGCTTCGGTATTAAGGGCAGCTTCCTTTGCTAGCTGGTCGGCCAGCTCATTCCCGGCGTTGCCGGCATGTGCTTTCACCCACGCCAGCTTTATTTGTAGATGTTGGTTCTCTCGCAGTATTGTCTGGACTTTTGCTATTTGCGGAGAGCTGTGTGCCGGATTTAGTACTGCATAAAGGGCAGACAGGCAATCCGTAAAAATCATGCTTCCGCTGTATTGATTTGTGGTGATGTCTGCTAAGGCTTTCTCTATTGCAAGTACCTCGCATTGAAACACACTGTTATGTGTTTCCAAATGTCCTTTCCACCGCTTTACTGCTTCCTGTTCTCTCATAGAGACATATGCACAGCCCGCTTCAGTGTCAATTTTTGAACCATCGGTATAGTAAATTAGTTTAGCTTCCGTATTTACTGGGTTGTGTTTGAGATATACGCTTACACCCTCTCCTTGCTTTGCCGGGTGGTCATTCAATCGAATTAATTTTTGTTCATAGGCATCAGGGGAGTGGATATTATCATAATATACAGCTGTTGTCTTTAGTTGGGTGACTAACTGATAGATTGCCTCCTTTTCAACGCTTAGAGGAAGAGGTGGCAGGCCTGCCAGGACATTCAGCGCTGATGTGGGCGAGGTGCGGAAGGCCTTTGTTATGTTCAGTAAGTATGGCCTTTGAATGCTGTTTAGGTGCCTCACCTTGCGGCCTTGCATAGGTGAGGCCCAGATCGCGGCACCGTAAGTTACTATTTTCTCTGTGACTGTTTTATAAAGAATTTTCTGCATATGTGGGTTGAGCCCCCACTGTGTTCCTTGCATAAATTTTAATTGCTGTGCCATAGCTGAGGTTCTTTTCTTTAATTCTATGATGTGCGGCATCCAATTTAATTTAGTATCAAAGATTATTCCAAGATATTTAAGTTCTTTTGTTATTTTAAGTCTTTGTCCATTCAGTAGAATTCTGGGCTGCCGGGCTAGAGACCCCCCCTTTTTAGGAATAGGGAGGATCTTTGATTTTGTTTCTGCTATTTTCAGTTTTAGTTTGTTGCATCGTTCTTGAAAGAGTGCACACGATTCCATTGCGTTTGCCTGCAGTTTTTCTCTAGTAAGTCCTTTAACTATCAAAGCTGTGTCATCTGATGGGAAGAATAGGATTTCCGGAATCGACCGTTTTATGGAAGGAGACTCTGGGTTTGATCTGGAACTTCTGAAAACGGGTATAGTTTCGGGGCAGTGACGCACACCATATAGCGTCTCCTGTACCAAAGCGACATAAGGTTATTCCTGGTCCCGCTGGTAACCAGATTCGCCTGAGCTAACTATGTATAACCATCTCTGGGGGTTGACTGGAACTGACCATCCCAGCGTACTGTCTAGATAAATATCTAGACAACCTCGACTTCTTGGTTAAATAAACTATCTTCACAGGACTAGAACCATCGTTTATTCGGCTGTAGGTTCAGGCTCGGCAGAGACCGTATTGTTGCTGTCTTGTCTGCTCTTTAGTTGAGGGGACGTTATATGGTTTGATATCGCAGGTTATCCAAGGGGGATGGGTTCCCTTAGTCAATACGGAGAGACGGATGCTTTCTTACCTATAACTGTACCTATTCTTTTCGGTGGACGCGAAGCCGTCCACCACTGTGCTTGAGTTCTTATATTGATTGTGTTTGTGAGCATTTAAATCTCTCTGAGATGACTGAGGGAGGTGTCGCCTCCTCGAATAACCTCCGGAGGTTGAGGCATTATTAACCGTGAATGGCTGCGTCGAGTGGATGGGTCTGGGAGCCTCTTACTCTGGTGTTCTGGTCCTAATGTGATGAAACTGAATATTATTAACATATTCAGCCATTTGAAAACTTCTAAATAATATTTTTGAAAATGCTGTTGACACGTCAGATCTAACAAAATTATAAATTAAAAAATGTGATACGCTTGTTTATCCGAATGGAATATCGCTGCTTACCTAAGTCACGTTTTTAATCCCCTTCTTCTGCCAAAAAGTAAAAGAAAATCTTTCCAGTTACTTTTCTTTATCTTTTTTACCATTCCATAGGAAGAAAAGATGAAAATTTGTTTTTGGCAAAGAAAAATCTAAAAAAAATGCTAAATTTTAAAATTAAATATCTTGATCGATTTTTGTCATATTATTCTGTGTTTTATATTTTAGAATGCAGGTAAGCTCTTCTAAGGTTAAGACCCGGGGAGAACGCAAAAAATGTTAAATTTACTTATTTTATTACTTTTCTTTTTATTTACAAACATACGAACATCAATTTTGTTACATTAATATCAATTTAGTATTAAAAATATATACTTGTTAATGATCAAATGATTAAACTTAATGATTAAAATTAAAAATTTAATAACTGATGTTAATTTATTTAATTAATTCAGTAACATCAATTTAATAAAATAAGTTAATATGAATTTCTTTTATGTAAAGAGCATCCCTTAATATTCATATGAGCAACACTGTTTTGTTAACAACCTTTAAATTCAACTGAGAAAGCCTCATATTTTGCTCAGTGACTGGAAAGAAAAAAATGTGCTGGCCAATAAACTCATCATCGTATATCTCCATGGGCTTATGCTTGAAATACGAAAATTTTTTTAGGCTTAAAGGCTACCTCAGTAATGATAATTTGTGTTGTGCATATTAGATAAGTTAAAAAATAAATGTTTTATTTTAGTAAAATCTGCATCTAGGAAGCAGATATCTAAGCTCAGTATGTGAGGATATAAAAACTTTAGTATCTCTTCGAAGACTAAATGCAAACTCTCATCAGTAGTGATAAAATCATTGGGGTCAAATTTATTACATATGTGTCGTCAACCGTTATTAAAATAAACACGTTTCTTAGCTAAAATTTACAAGCTATTTCTATTAATATATTACCTTTCATCTGCCCATGTATCGTTCACATTTGGTGGGACATTGCGCAAGATAATCAAGATATGCCCTTTAATTTTCAGGAAATGAGCAAAATAAATGCAGTTTTTATTGATTATAAATTTCGCTAGTTCCTTGTAGTGTTTAGATATATGAAAGACAATTAATCTCATTTTAGTATCAAATATTATTTATGTCAGGTGAAATTGCTGTTTATTACTTGATATCGAAGAATATAAGTGCTTTCACATTTCATCGGAGGATTTATCATTCTTTTCGCATTCAACGTAATCGATGGATTTAAATGAAACATTTTTTACAGAGAAAAAAAAATGCTATTCGAAATCTCTAAAAAATATTAAGAATGAAACCTGCTTCAAAATACGTGAGACTAAGCGGATATTGGTATCCGAGGTAAAAAATTACAGAACTGTCATATGTCAAAAATTATCGTAAATCAATATAATTCAAGCGGCTAAAAAACTCGACTACTAGATTTCAATTTCAGCATCGCAAACGATTAAGATTTTGATAAATATCGTTGACCCTGGTATTTTCTTTTCATTTTGCTGTCTCTCCGGCTGAAGATTTATGACTCGAAGCTGGAGTGAAATTCCTTGTATACCATCTTTCCCAAAGTGCGATGTCATCTATAAAGCGAACGTTGCTTGTCGCTCACTTTTTCTTGAGCTCTGTTCTGTCAGAGTGCTGCTCGTGGAGAGAGAATTCGTCATTTGAGTTCCAAAAGAAATTGAGAAAAGTTGCAGCGCTTCTGATAAAAAAATGCAAAAACTCAGAGGTCTTGATTCCTTTAGTGATATTTTTCGCCTCTTGTTTAATTCTGATTTAAAATTTATTTTGCATATGAATTTAGAACGAAACTTATTTATCTCTTTAAAAGAATGGCGGGACTGTTTAAAGATGAAGAATTATTTATTAATTCCATAAAGTGCTTTTCATGATTATTTAGACACTATAAACGCCAGTTTTTCGGTTCTTGGATAGCATTCAGCTGCGCAAGACATTAATGCATCCAATTCTATAACTGTACAAATATACTAGATTTTTGTTTGTCACATTTTTATTTACGCTCAATGATTCAAATCGTATAATTATTGTTGCTTCGAATAACCACCTTATTAGTCATTTAGCAGTCTCACCATTGAGAATGATATCCGAAATGCAGCACGGTTTTTTATATTTTGGAAACGTTGGAGGATTCTCTGCCTCAGTTTTGACAGAACACCCCTAGGGACAGATCCGAGGATATCCCATTCCTTTTCTTTTAGTACAAGACCTCTTCGAAAGGATTTCGGTTCACCAAAATATTTAGCGCACCCATGCCACCCAGATACATATAAGCATTTAAGTCTTTTCCAGGTTTTGAATACAGGCAGCCAGCATCGCTAACAACTGTGCTATTCGAGGTGGCTTTAAAATTACAGTTGAAATCATCATTTTCTTTTGATTATTTCGTATTTAAAATGTAATAAGTGGTTAGTGAGAATAGATGAGTGTACCTCTTAAACAAACAAAGACGTTTTAGCATCATCAAGGTCATGTGGCATGTTGGAATCATCTAGAAAGCACTCAGACTCATTTAACGACAGTTTAGTAAGAAGAACTTCACTGTTAAGAACGGTAGACTGGTTCAAATTCTAGATGAAAGTTAAATATTTAACACTGAGGACTGATAGGAGCTTGACCTTTAATTGCACTTACAGAAAGATTTAATTAAAGAAATGTACGCTTGCGAGATATCATTGTTCATTTCAAACATTCATTAGAACATTCAAACCTTTTTTTTTAATTACATTTATTTTTTCTTTGTTGTATTTTAAAAATCGTGTATTGGATTTGTATGACATTATTTAAAATGTTATCAGACAGTGAAACTATTATTAGAACTTAGTTCCATTTCTGTCACGTACAGTAATGCCGACTTACTATTTAAAAAAAAACAGGTTGACTGCAGTGGGAAAAATTTTAAATCTTGACGAAAACAAATTACTGTATTTACACATTTTTGATTATTATGTATACAGGTTATCCGCCGCTTAATATGAATAAAATTAAAAGCTTCCGACATCATTTAAAGCATTTATTGGAGCTTCAAATAGGTCTAAAGCGCTGGTTATGGGTACAGTGCAAATAAGAAGTATTATGAAGATTTATTATGTTAGAAGAAGAATTATTATGTTTAGTGGTTAATGCCGAGGAAAAAAGTAGAGCAACCCGGCTCAATGACTGCCTTTGCGGAATTTTAGTTGTTTTCCGCATGCGTAATATACAAATGTTCAATGCCTGTCGTAAAATCCTCTAAGAAAGCATCTCCTGGAAGGTAGATGGCAATCTCATGCCTTGAAATATTAAGTTAATTAACCAAAATAGATTAAAGAACAATGAAAGACAATTTTTTTTAAGTAGCTTGTATTTTGATAAAAATTTCAGATAAGGAGTTGTTTTCGAAGTTCTATTTTTGTTAATGAACTTGCTGATGTTACTCGAAATCGTCCGAGGTAGAAATTTTATGACGGCTAGCAGGTGTCTAGAATTTCTTCAATTTTTATGTTAAATAAATTAGCCAATGTTTGTTCCATTAGCGATTTCAGCGAATTAAAGCAGTTGAATCATTTTTTCACTTTCCAGTACTAGTACTCCAGTTAACACAAAAGCGTGCCCTAGTTATGCATATATTAGTGAACCTGAAAATTAACATTCTATTCGAAGTGAGTAAATTCAATTAGATGCTGATTTCTGGTTCTTCAATTTCTGAAGTGCAAACGTGTGTCAAAAATTCAAAGTGTATTCTTTTCATTATAGGAAATGTATTCATAAATATATGCGTTTCGCAACAAGAAATCATTTAAATTTTTTCGTCAAAAGAGATGCCTAATTAGTTTTCTCTCTTTCCAATGAAATTATTTCCGGCTAAAGATTGCAAAACTATTCCAGCATTCAATCTTTCAGAGTGTGGATCTCCCAAAGCTATGGTGTCTTTTCTCCCTCCAATTTAACTGTTAAATAAATCCCCAAAGGCTTTACTTTCGGGTGTTAATTTAACCTCTAGGATTCATTCGCATTAATTTTATGGATCCAATCGTGTCTCATTAACCTAATGAGATTAATTTTTGGAAACCATTATGGGCAGCTATTTATAAACTTTATAAAGCTCTAAACATCTCTTTTTTCTCCTCCTTCCTTTACAGGAGATAAATGGTTCCCACTCTACAGAAACAAACTAGAAGTTATTTTTATTTCAATCACAGGCTATATTCATAGAATTACTCCGAGTTCGAATGAAAGTATTATAGCAATTAACTTATTAGCACTATACCATTTGTTATACGTAATCCTAATTAAATACCAACTTTTATTATACATATTTCTTCAGCTTTGTCGAAGTAATTTTTTTTTAAACTACGAAAAGAGATTTGCTCTCTTAAGCCTCGTAATTTGCATATGCCAAAAGCGAGTAAATAGTTACCTCTGATCAAAATAGAAATATGTTTTTTTAAATCCCAAGGGGCGATACAACAGAAAAGTATGAACATAACAAGTATATTAGAAATATATGTATACTGATGTACTACAGAACAGAATAAAATATAACCGCAGTTGATCCTTACCCTGTCTTTCCTTACGATTAATAATCGTACGAGAATGGGAACCAGTTCGATGGATGTAAACTATATCTTGTACCAGTAAAAAAATATGAATATTAGAAATGCATTCCGGCTCAAAAATAGTATCATAAATATATAGCATGCACCAAGGAAAAACAATTTGCATGTAATATAGTGAAATGTTCATTTACGGCAAGACAACAAACATATACCGTAGAGACGCAGAGCTGGTTAAATCATCATAGGTTGTGAATTTCGGAATCATAGATTAATGGAATATGAGGGAAGAATATGATAATCGCCTTTAAATCTATTATTGGTGGTAGGTCATTAATGTTAAAAACGTTTCTTCGTCTATTTATTTCAATGCAGTAACCTCAGATGTTTGAAATCTGTTTCTGCTATTGTAAAAAGCATCAATTAAAATAGGTATGCTTGATTGCTTATATACTTTTATATACTTTATTTCATTTTAAGCAGTGAAAACATTTCGAAGGTATGACGTTAACTTCCCAGCTTTCTAGATATTTACAATTTTCCAACTATTTTGCCATTTAATTCTTTTTCTCGGATTTATTACGATTAGTAAAAAGACAAATGTTGAGATCTTCCTTAAGGGCGCTGCAACAGCCCCAAACTAAGTGTGGAAAATTTCTGTTATGTAAGAGCTTGAATCGGCGAACGGTTGTAAAAAAATTTAGTTATGATGTAATTGATAGAACTGTATGTTATAGTTGTATATAGCTGAAGGATATTGTAGCTTGTTTCATGAGCGCATTTCACAATGGTTTCAATGGCTTTCCCAAAAGCGAATATTTGTAAATGATTAAGCAAAAACGAATATTAAAGCAGTGCATATATGCAATAAATATAGCTTTAAAATTTGTAATCAAATAAAACATTTATTGCTATAATGTGTCATACTGTATTGAGTGAAGTAATATTTGATAGTAAATGGATTGGGAACTTTTGATATGTGGTAATGAAAATGCTTTGATCTAAGAGATAAGAATATAAATGTCCATTATATGTGTAAGAAAAAGAAATAATTTATTCTTACGTTGACAGCATATGCTCAATGAAATCTTATTTTACCATGATATGCTGACAGCGCAAGCCTAATTCTATTTATGTTTCTCAAGTAAAACAGAGAGGCGGCTGTTTAAAAATAACTCATATTTACTTTGCACATGAGGAAAATCTCAAAACCCAACCACGCAGTCAAATCTTTTGTGTCAGTTCAAACCTGAATTGAAGTACTAGTATTTAGTAGCGTTAACTACTAGAAGGCTGTATTTAATGAATTTCGGAATAATTAAGGTGTTTTTTCATCAAGACTTTTACTACTCCTTCTACTTCAAACGTGAAGTCAGTTTCTTTCTGGATGAAAGCTAGTTTTGCTGTCCAACTACAATGTTTCTCTTATAGTAACTACTATGAAATCCTTTTTTTCTTCATTACTACAGACATCCGTTTCCATTTATTTGCACTAATCCTCAAATGTAATGTAAACTGACGGTGCACAATGGAAACCACTTTGTCAATTAAAGCTATAAAATATTCATTCATCTTTTCATACAAATGTTACATGACCTGCATTAATGCTCCAGTATACATTATACGATTTCTTTCATGATTTCGAATAAAGGAGGTTATATAAAAAGCTGCCTCTTATTTTGTAAGCCTAGAGCATTCTTTCAAATAGGAGCATTTATAACGAATTAACGCAGTTATCCGCTTCTTTCTGTTTTATTTAACTTTGCTTATAATATCCTTTATCTATCTTCTGAAAACTAAGGTTATTGAATTGTAAGCTGAGATAAAAGGGCGCTTCATGGAAGACATTCTTCGGAGGACTGTATGATATTTACGATGTGGAAAGAAAGATACTTGAAAATTCTTCTACTGTCAGTTTTCCCGTCAGACAAAAAGTCCCTAAAAATCTAACATCAGACGGAAAACAAAGTTTCAGAATTTAAATAAATCGATCGTAACAGTATTACCCAAGATTTTGAAATTATGCTTCATAAGAAACTCACCTCAAGTTTCCCCCAAAGGCTACTTCAGACTAAATTGATTGCTTGATTCATTTTTTGGAAATTTCAGAAAAAATCCATGTTTTGATATTCATTATTTATATTATTTGCTATTAAAACTGTTATTTAACCTGTATAATGTTTATTAACTAATATTTAATGCTTACTAATATTATTTATTATTATAAACTAACTAATTATGACTTTTAAATAATTAATATAACTAATGTTTAATGTAGCATTGTAATATATATTTAACTAATGAATTGTCATGAATAAATATGCCCTAGAGCACAAATTAATATTTTGGTATTGCTAATGGGATTTTATCAAAGAGAAAATGTTTGCCTCTGCAGTAAAAAAAAAATTATATGTGGAAAATGTTTTCATAACACACAGCTAAGAATACATTTAGTTTTTTTTCCTTTTGAATATTGGTAAAATCCTCTTTGCGCAAAATTGTTGGCGTCCCAAGCAGTGACGTCATGAGAGTTTCTCTTAGATATGGTTGCAAAGAAGTACTGGGTCTCGGAGAATCATGTTTGTTTGGGACGTTGGAGTGAACTGCATAATACATGGTGGGAGGTGGCTGAAACAAGAAATGTAAGGCTAAGGGAGATATCTCGTGTAACCTGAAGTATACTAACAACAACAAAAGGATTATATTTCATTTCCATGTGATGAATAAATTTCATTTCTGTCTAAGCACACACAACGAAACAATACAGAGTTGGCCAGTCTATAGCGGTGGACACATTTTTGTGTCAGTTAGTAGTTTCAGTTTAGAGTGGGATCCAGATAACGAATCTAAAGTTTTAAATTGTGTTGTCAGCTATCTTAAACATGAATGAGCAAGATTTTCTGAAAAGAAATTGACTATTAAAATCAGAAATAACGAAATGTGGATATAAAATTAGCATAGAAAATGTGAACTTTAGTGCGTATGAATGACGTTTAAAGAAGTATATTTAGAAGTGAACTGAAAGAAATACTTGATTAGTTGTATATGAAGGGTGAGGAAAATGATACTGAAAGGTCTAGATGAAGTAATCTTAAAATTAAATAGAAAATGCCGCCTTTAGTTGGGTTCGAGACAAAAGCTTAAGGAACGTCTTCAGAAATATTTAAACTCCCAAAATTAAAGTTGCCAACATTCAATGGAAATTTGAAGGAGTAGATAATTTTTAATGATATGTTTAATGCAGGTGTTCATAGTAATCCCAAGCTGTCAAATTCTCGACAGGTAAAGTATTTAAAATCTTCATAAAACGTTGATACATATCCTATTGGTGCAGACAGTAGCGATAACATTTAACAATTATGTCACAGCGTGGGAATTATTGAAGGATCGTTACTTGGATTGCACAGATTAAAAGATTATTTTCATTATCTTCAATTCAAAATGAATCAGCTTCCAGAATTATGAGCTTAATGGATACAGAGAATGAAGTTGTTCGTATTTTGGAGGGCCTCCAGGAGAAAATAGAGGAAATGAATCAGCTGCAGCAATTATGACTTCAGTGGATACAGTGAATGAAGTTGTTCGTGATTGAAGGGGCTACGAGAGAAAATAAAGACCTTTTGTGATACATTATTGGTTTATGTCCTTTTTTAAGACAGTTAAAATAAGAGAAAATCCCAAAATTACGTGAACTGATGAATTTTTAAAACATTATGCAAGGATACTACAAAATAGTATAGCTTCGACAGGAAAGGGTTATAAATGTAATAACAAAGTAAAAACATTTATTGCAAATGGTTAAATGTACTTGCTGTCAAGAAGATTCCAATTTGCTAAAGTGTGCAAATTTCGTTCAATTACGCGTTCAGAAGAGAACTGAATACGTAAAAGGTAATAATTTATGTTTCAACTGCACTTCAAACAGGTTATAAGGTTAAAAATTGTAAAAGTGTATATGGAAGCATTGTGGGAAACCTCATCACAGTCAATACATATATAGAAGTTAAAAAGACCCAAGAATGCAAATTATTTCCTTTTATATACAAGCTAACCCATTTATTCCTAAGAGCTATAAGCGGTCACATCCAACTGCAGAGTCAAAAGAATCATCAAAGTCCACTGTGGTCTGTGCGAGTGTATCGAACCTTAACATCGTCAGATTTTACTCTATTTGGCAGTGATTAAAATTCAGAATGCAAAGCAAGGATTATTAAAGTACAGGTGTTTGTTAGATACTGGAAGTCAAAGGTAATTTATTATAACAGAGTGCGAAGAAAGCTTGGGGTTGAGCGTGAAACAATTCAATTTAAATTTCATGTCTAGGCACTTTTAGCATTGTGAATAATGGAAAAGTCGATTTAGTGTTTACTCCTCATTTCGATAGTGATTTTGGAATTTCAACTATTGTTTTTCGTTATACAAAATATTAGTGAGAATTTCCCTTTTGTATCTTTACCTGGAAAATATTGGTAACAATTTTAGGGCATTGTTTTAGTTGATTCTTCATTTTATAAATCAGAGTTAACATTTTAATAGGTGTAAATGTGTTCTTAATTTGATAGATGAAAACATTATATACACAGTAATACAGTGGTGGTAAATCTTGTAAGGATAAACACTGAAGAATTAGTTAAGTCATTTTGAAAATTAGATATTATCCCACAGCCTCTTAATAGAGGAGGAAGGTTATATGAGATAGATTTACAAAATTAACGTACCCGTGATAAACATGAAAGATATCCAGTTGAGCTTCTTTCAAATCTAGAAAGAAAATTTTGGGTATCTACCAGGAAAAGGCTTTAGAGTTTTTAGTTGCAGACAAGTCTGTCTGTAATGCCATAAAATTATTATCAGTACACAACGTTTATGTAAGAGCATTTATCGTTGGGTTATATGGAATTAAATTCATCAGTGAATTGTAAATTGGAAAATGAAAGCTTTTATATACCTCACCATTTTATCTTGAATGTGTCAAGCTTAACGACAAAAATGAGAGTACGAAAGTGTTAATGGTTGGGGCAGAAACCAGAGCGATCTGAATAATATTTTTTGGGATTCAAATATTATAATAACTGCTGATATAGAGAATTAGTATATACAAGCAACGATTGAGCTTAAACATAGAGAATTTCTAAGAAAGTATTATAGACAGGATTCAGAGCAGTATGTGCAAAGTTTTCGGTTGAATACCGTAGCGTATGGAACTGCTCCTGCACCATACTTGGAAATAACAGCATTGAAGCATTTAGCAGCTTTGAAGCAAGAACAATTAATGTAAATTTTCCTGAAACCACCAACATAGTGCTATGGAATTTTTATGTGGATGATGCGTTGACGGGACCTGATAACGTTCAAGACGGTTCTGGCCTAATAGATAAAATTATCTAAATGCGTAGAAAAGGTGTGCTGGAACTCCACAAGGGGTCTACCAATAAAAGGTCAGTGCTAGAAAACGCAAACACGAATAATATAACTAAGCATTAACCTCATATGATTGTAGAAAATAAGGTTCTACCTCCATTGTACCCTTAATAAAGATTACGTTTTCTGTAAATTTGTCATATTTAATTGTCAAGATATTCAAACAAAGTGGACTATATTATCCCCCATAGCATACGTGTTTCATTCTTTGGGTTGAATTGCACCTTTTGTCCTATCAACAAAAATTGTTCTTAAAGAACTTTGGAAATTAAAAAATGTCTGGGTTGATCCTGCTCTGATGAGATTGGTAAAACGTGAAAGACTACGTGTAAAAAAATTCAACGCTTAAATTCAATTTGCATTCCTAGAAATATTCTCTTATCTGAATTTTTGAAGATTGATCAACATGGTTTTTGTTAAGTATCGAAAAAAGGTTATAGAGCAGCTATGCATGTAGGTCATCTAATCACTCAACTATTTGTATGCAACTGTTGATAGCAAAAACTCGAGTTGCTCCTAACAAACCAATTTCAATTCTGGAACTGGAACTCTCTGCTGTTGTTTATTAACACAGTAAAAGCAATTGGAAGTGCATTACAAGAAGAAGTTTGTTTAATACAGGTATGGAGTGATTCACGTATCGTATTATCGTGCTTATGTATGAAACTAATCGATGGAAAACGTTTGTAGCTCATACAGTGTCAGAGGTTCAGACTACTGTTCCGGCCGAAAATTGGAATTACATTCTATAAAAGGTGAACCCAGCTAATTGCGTGTCACGGGGACTTTATCCCGGTGAGTTGTTAGTTCATGAACTTTGCTGGAATGGTCCTAGTGGTTAAAGTCAAATGATGCATTTTTATCCTAGTGGTTAAAGTCAAGAGACATCCCATTTCTTTTAAATTCCAAATCGTAAGGAAGCATTAAAAGAAGAACGCTTCATATAATGTTGACGTATACATAGAAGAATTAAAAGGGATTTCAAAGATTTCGTATTTTGCAAAACTGCAAAGTTTGATCGCGTGGTATCTGAGTTTTGCTAACAATGCCAAATTGCAATTGGCGAGAAAAAATTTAGGATTCCTGACTAGGAAGAAATTAAAATAGAAAATTTAAGCTTTCGAATTTTTGGACTTTTCATGAATATTCAGTATAATGCCTTAAAACGAATTTGTTGAATTCGAAGGATTACTTTTTTATTTACATGTCTGTATACCTAGAACTACCGGTTGTAGGAAAAAATGTCACCCGGAAAATAAGGAACGGAAAGATAGGCACCAGATAATTAGGAAACAGAAAATAAGTCACCATTCTTTTGCAATGGGAAAAATAAGGGATGTTTAGAGATATCGCCAAGATGGGAGATAAAAGTTTTATCATAACAACCATACCTGCGTAATAGGGAAATCTTCTCACGATGATTGAAAGATGATAAGCGAGCTGCTGGCCTGTCCGATAGTAAAAATAGAGGGTTGACCAGCGGGTCATGGTCATTAGTGATTGTTCCCCTCGTCCCCCATGCCTTAAGCTGTGGTTATAGCTTTAAGCTGTGGTTCAGGGGTGAAACATTGTCTCATAACTGAGCGTTAAAAGCAGTATTATAACAAACCACTGTAGATGAAATTTAGTCACAGTTTGCGATAAGAATATTAACACCTGCTATCGAAATGACCTTGCCCGGCTGCAGCTAGCTCAACGTCTTACCCTTAAAACCTCCCTCAAGAGAGCCCGCTATAACCCTGCCGGTTAAATTAGAATTTGGCACGTTTCCCCAACTCCGATTGGCTACATTATTTGGCGAGATTGTAGAGTTCCTTTTGTTCCGTTTCTTATTTTCCGGGGGCTTTCTTTCCGTTTCCCTTTTTTCCGGGTGACATTTTTTCCGCACACCAGAACTACCATGGGGGGTCATAGCTGACCCGAACAAGATAATACATTTTTCTTTTATTTTAACAAGAATTTCAGCTGTACATTTTTCAGTTACAAGCGAATAGTAGGTATTGCACATGCTTTTTACAATAGGGTGAAAAATGGGAAGGGGTGCTACCAGACATATGGCGTGCACCTGTTAGACAGATGTGCGAACTTTTGTGATTGGAAGCTATTGTATCTGTGCATTGGAATGATGTAGAATATTCTTATCTCTGTTGTATGCTAGAAACTAAGTAAAAATAATATTTTCCCTGTTATAAACTGCACGGAAGGAAGGAAAAATTAGTAACATTCCAGTTTTGCACACGTTTAAGTGATGGCACCCAGCAGGAGAGGTCTTTCGAATGAAGAAATTTTGAAATTGTTAAAGAAATTTGCAGAAAATGATTCTTGCAATGAAAATGCATTTGATGATGATGAAAAGTTTGTTATAAGTAACGAAAGAACTATTCGGGATATAATCTCATCTTTCGAATCCAGTTCAAGTGGCAGCGAGCTGAATGAAAATATTCCAAGTAAATGCAATTTAGAATTTCATAAAACAACAAAGAATTGTAAAAGTGTTAAGAAATAAATTAAAAATAGATAAGAGCTATCATCCGTTCAAAGTGATTTGGAAGAAGCGAAAGCTGGAACTATTTCAATTTCTTCTGGTCAACAACCTATTCAAAATATTCCAAAAGAAATACCGGAACCTACACCATAGTCCAAAAGAAATATTGCTGATAACAGTATTATGACTTCCTGGAGACTTTTCATAAATGATAACATTTTTAACATCATAAAGAAATATATAGAAGCGGAGCCAACATCAAAATAATGAAGCTTGACGCACTTCACTTGATGAACTGGATTCCTTTATTGCAATATCATATATTTGATGAGCTTTAGCTGCAAAATAGGTCTCCGTCTCTAGGCTTTGGTCAAAGACCTAAGGCCACAAATTTTCCTTTCAAGAATGAGCGAAAACCGATTTTTAGAAATCATGCGATATAAGCATTTTGACTTAAAAATTTCAAGATCACATAGCTTGAAAGATGATAAATTTGGACTAATATAAGATGTTTGCAATATTTTCATAGGAAACTGTTTTAGGTGCTACATCCAGGAGAAAACATAACTGCATATGAGCAGCTTTTTCCGTCAAGGACATGCTGTAGATTATTGAAGTATATGCCAAATAAACCGGATAAATTTGGCATCAAATTTTGGTTGGCTGTAGATGCGGTCTCAAAGAACATAATCAACGTATTTCCGTATTTAGGAAAAGATTATTCCAAATCAAATGATCTAAGTGTTGGCAAAAATGCTGTTTTTCGATTAGTAAAGCCATACCTCAAGACAGGATGAAATATAAAATGTGATAGTTTTTTAACATCTCTAAAACTTGAACAAAGCCTAAAAAATGGATTTAGCTATGTCGGAACAATTAATAGAGCGAAAAAATGAACTACAAAATTCCTCGAAGAAAACGAAAAAGGAATTGTATTCAACGAACTTTTTAACACACAATACCACCATTCTTGCTTCCTACCAAAATAAAAAACACAAAAATGTACTACATTGCATTCTTCATTAGAAGTTACTCAAAATGAGAAAAAAACTCCTGAAATAATAAATTTCCACAATTACACAAAATTTGGTGAAGACGTTGTAGATCATATGGCAAGGAAATATTTCGTACAATCTGCATCAAGGTTTGGCCAATGCATATTTTTCAATATCTTACATCTAGTGGTGCATGGGTAGTTTTTGAAGAGGCAACAGGTTGTAATATGAGTAGAAGTCTCTATATTCTAAAATTAGCGAAGGAGCTAAGAAGCTACACGTCCAAGAATTGTCCCAGAAGTTTCGAACAAACCCAAACGTGGCCAGATAAAGTAATGCAAAGACGGTAAAACTAATACTGTTTGTGACAAATGTTAAAATTTGTGTGTGGATTAGGTACAGCAAAAAAAAAAAAAAAGACTACAGTATTCTGTGTGAAATGCTTCCAGAGAAAGTAGTATAATGTAAGCGTCATGCATATTTAATTTTTATTGTGATTTAATACGTTATGAATCTGTAGGAACCTAAATTTAAATTAATTAAAATATATGTTATTTAATAGAAATTTCTTGCATTTTATTTTATACGGTCTGCCAATATCTGTTCTGAAATTACAAATTTTAATTTTCTTTGATGGTACTATTAAATAATTTCATATTATTCTAGAAGCAAAATTTTATAAATCATTCATTAAAAATCATTGTATTAATCATGAAACGCTTTATTTTCTGTATGTATCTCCCATGCAAATTAAATATCATCACTGAAGTCTATGGGTCAGCTATGATCTGGTAATTCGACCCACATGGTAGTTCTAGATATACAAGAAATACGGTAACTGTAGTGTTAAAAGTATTTAAAGTAGGGAAATCCTTACCTTACACGTTCTCGCACTCTTAATTTGTACCCTTTCTAATACACTGCTCGACATTGAAAATGCAACACCAAGAAGGAGTGGTCAGAAATTTATGCAAATTTTAGAGTAGACGCGCGTCACTGAGTTATGCGAATGATGTGATGCAGTGTACAGTAATGGTGTTTTGAGTGTTGGTGGAAGATTACAAGATGCCAACTTAGAACTCTGGCAGAAACATCCAGCCATTGACCCTGATAAACATGTTCTAATAAAACACATTGTACGGTATTTTCATAGCAAATATTTGCATGTTGGAGCTCAGTCATTGCTATATCATGTTTGCCAAGTAGTTTGGCCTTTAATCATAAATCACTATGTTAAAAGGTTGTTGAAGAATGTATTTCTCCTTTCAAAGCCAAACCAGTCAGCACAAATGAAATTTTAGGTTACTTACCTTGAGAACGGGTGAGTCAAATTATGCGTTCAACTATACAAGTATTGAATTTGTAGATCCTTTCTTTATCAGACACAAACATCAGGTGAAAGGTGTTAGTAAAATTTACTTTTGCGGTTTCATTTGTTTCCTAACTCGGTGTCATACATTAACAATTAGTTACAGATCTTATATCTGAATCACTTATTGTTGCCTTAAAAAGGCTCTTTTCTGGACGTGGTAAACGTAGCAAATTATTTACCAAAAATGCTAAAACATTTTTTGGAGCGCACAATTAAATACAGAAAATTTACGTATTATTGAAAAACCCAAATGTGATATTAATGGGATATCTAGCTGCGGAACATATTGAATGGAATTTTATTCCTCCATGATCCCCCCACTTTTAAGAAATAATTAACTTTTGTGTGATTTCTCGTTCATATTATTGTGATCCTGTTCAGACTGTTTCAATTACGAGATATTCAATTCTCTTTTAATGTTATTATATTTTTACTAGAAAGCCCGGCGGTCATATGAAATGACCGATGTTCTAGATATAATAAATTGTAATTAAAATGATTTGAGCAAAGGTGTTTTCTGATTCAAACTGAATTACACAGGGTAGGCGGCGAGGACGCCCTTTTGTTTAATGCCCCACGGGGTTTCCCCCTTCTACTTGCTTAATTGCTTAAAGTAGAGTGCAATGAAAGAAACCACTAGCAGTACATTTCTTTCTCTGCTCAGTGGTTTCTTTTTGTCGAGAAAGGTCTTTTTGTGCAACTTTAGCTTCTTTTCTCTCCTCTTCAGTGCTGTACTTTCCAGGAGGCATTCTTAAAAGAAATTACGTTAAGACGTAGTTTTTATGTAAAACAGATGATTGCCAATGCAAACAATAGTCCACATTCCCCCTGACACTGTTCAATTTCCGTTCAGTTGTAAACCATTTCAAAAACAGATGATTGCTGATGCAAACAAATGCTCACTTTCCCCCTGACACACTCAATTTGCGTTCAGCTGAAAATTTGGTTTAAAATACGATGTCGGAGTATAATCGGGTAAAATTTTAAACTCTTTATGCGAAAGGATAATTAGCATAGGAGTTTGAGTAAACTTACCTGATGAGATGTACTACGCACAACTCGTTAGTTGGTTTCGTCTCCTTTAATTTCTCAACGTTTGCAAGTTTCTAGCTAATTCATATGTAAATATAGTTAAATGCATAATAAGCAACAATTGTACGAATTAAAAGTATTAAAATACCATGATAATTTAATTAAAACAATGATATTTATTGTGATCAAATTTATTTTACTATTTGAATGCCGTGGCAACTTCACCCAATTGGCCTAGTACAGTTACGCAAGCAACCAATCGGCGACAAACAGACACTTAAGTCGCATATAATAAAGAAGCCATTTCAAGACTGACTTGTTATTATCCCAAATATTATTCCAGGTAAACGGTGACGAACTTGCACTAATAATTATATAACAACGAAGATAGGCATTTTCAATGCATAGATTCGAACGTATAATGGAATTTCAGTACGACGCGATGATAACGGTTTCTGGTAAAATGTCTCTCAAAGAAATTTAGTTGATTATGCACGTTTCGGGTTCTACTGTATCTGTAAACTTGTGTCAATGTCCTGCACACCCTACTAGACTTGAAAATCGAGTTACCGCTTTAGTCTGTGACAAATAATTATGTCTTAAGAACATTAAAATAAGCCTTTGTATTTAACTCTGAAACGAACAGAAAGGCCCTACTTGCGAGATAGAGAATCTCCGTTACATGCAGATATTTAAATTAGCGTAACAGAAAGTTAAAGTTCAAAGCTAGGTAACATAGTTGGAAACTACCAATAAAAAATTATTTAAGATTGCTCAAGGTTAAGGTTAAAAGGATTCTAATACAATAATGGTGCTCTAATACAATAATGGTAATTATGATTGCTCAAGGTTAAAAATTACTTAAGGTTGCAACAATCCGAACATGTTTTAAACGTCGGCTAGCAAGATGTTAAAGCCGGAAATAAACTTAGGCAGAGTTAGCGAGGGTGACAGCACAGCGAGGCTGCTAGGAAATCTAACCCTAAAGATTGAAATCCTCAGATTAAATACACAATAACTAATTTGCATTCTAGTGAGGACTACGGAAAGAATAATTTATAGTATAGGTAATAACTGATTAATTAACAAATCTTACACTTGTATTTTGCCGATAAAAGGAAATTTAAAGTTTAATATCGCATATTTTATTACAAACAGATTTACGTAAACCTTATATCAAACTCTACTGGGAAAAGAACCTTTTCTGATCCTAAAAGCTTACAGTAAAGGTAACTAAACTTATACGTAGTAACTATTTATTCACTGCGCTCATACGCGAGTTAATCCTCGCTTCATTTTTTGTTTCTCTGTGTGTGTGTTTATTAATATCATGTATTTTTTTCCCTTGTTGCCAGAAATCGTATACGAAAACATATTTAGTACACTGAGTTATAGTAATAAATAAAATTATTCTCATAAAGCATGTTTTTAGAAGCATAAAGTTTTGACACCTAAACAGGATAATTTTACAGGTTTTAAGTGCCACTGTTGCATCTCCTTAGAGATAGTACAGTTATCTAGAGCTGAGAAAGTGAAAGCAAAAAATGAAATAGCTAAATGTTTTACCATTATTGCATACATTTAAGATGTAAACGTATTTACGGTTGTAAATAATGCGGCCTTCAGCAACATATAGTAAAAATGCAAGTTATTTATCATTGTGTACAGTAAGAAGTTGGTAAAAGTCCTAGAGAGATGATTATTCCCCCAGAATATACAGCTACCAGAAAAGCCCTGTTAGATGATGTTCAAGCGCCTTGGTTATTAAACAGTTATCAGGATGAAAGAAAATGATTTGATTTATATATTATGAACATCAGAAAGGAGATTTTACCTTAAAACATGACTTTTATTGGCATAATTTACTGATGATAGTAATGACTACAGAACTAACTCTGTTTAATGAAACGGCCGCAGAAATAACTCTGTTTAATGAAACGGCCGCAGAAATAACTCTGTTTAATGAAATGACAGCAGAACTAACTCTGTCAAAATAAAAAGAGTACTAAAAACTAAATAGTATGAGATATGAATTGTAGAGGTAATACTTAAACTGTTACATCACCCGACACGGAAATGCTACATTATTGTTGTTGAACTGATTATGTCAACACATATGAGGTATATCTGCCTAAAGAGAAAGGTACTTTCATGGACGGCTTCTAAACTCAAATGCGACAGTATTACATGAAAACAGCCAAACAACAAGGCCGTTTGGAGAAACTTGAATCTGGCTCTAATTACAATTGCTTAGCGGTCTTAGCCACTTGGCTGTGATAGGTACTGCATGGAAAAAGTAAAATCTTGGATGCCGATTTAGAATATGTAAGCGTATACACTCTGATACTATGCTAAAGGTCTGTAACATAATAGATTATGATGTCCAGCTTGCGAGTCGGCAAAATAATTGCTTTGACATAATATTTCAAATGTGTTCAGTGTGCAGTAAATCCGATGAACTCTAGAGCAATGGCGATAGCTGCGTATGGAGTTTGTCTAGACATATTGTAATGGACCCTTTCATGTGACATATGGATATGCCTTGTTCTCCTGATAAATCTCTGAAGAAATAATATTTTTGCATTCTTACAAGTTCGTAGATTAGGACCGATTGACGACAACACTTGACGAAGAATCAAAACACAATTTATTAGTCAGTATCTCTGGACAGCTCCAAAAACATATTTGCATTCGTCGAAAAACTACGACACACACGATGAAACAATCAGCAACAAAGTCTTCAGGCTATCAGGGCTATAACGGTGATGACAGCTTCACGGCAAAGCACTAGAGTACAGCTCCCGATTTGGTTCGGTCGTTCTCGGAACTCAACGTACTCGAGAGACTCTCCCCACTTCAACTCGCGATACACTCGATAGACTCGACGATGCACTCGCTAAACTCGCGATACGCTAAGCGACTCTGACGAGACACACTATGATACATTGACGAGAAACCTCGACACTAGACAGCTACTCCGCGTAAAGGCAGAGTTTATACTTTCTATGGCTTGCCTTCGAGAACATTCTAGCCCAAACCGGTAAGAATTAGTTCCAGAATGTTTTCCATCCGTCTATGACATATCGCCGATTTTGTCTCCAAAATGGCGATTTCGAGCCAAATATAGTTACTCTGCCTCCCCTTGCTATTTTATGGCAACCTTAAGCCCGTCTAGCGGGGAAGCTATCTTACCGCGGTTAGGCATTTCGTAACAATATAATTATCGGATATCACTGTACGTTTTTAATATCTATGTGATATATCACTGGTTACAGAAATCCACGATAATGAGTAACGCTCATGCAGCCTGTATCTTATTTAGATTTTGAGCAGTTAACATAAATTTGTAGAGATATTAGGATTTTTTTTTTAAGTTGGAGAAGTGAAAAATGAGCAATACCCTCACCGAGACTCGAACCACGGACCTCTCGAATATGCGCTGAACGTGCTGATCACTACACTACGAAGGCAGGAGAAATACCTTATATATTCTCCCTTTTAAAGGGCGACTGGGGATTAGGGAAAACAATCGCCAAATAATGATGGTGGATAATCATCATCCAGCACAATTTTTAGTTCAGGCGCCAGTGTACAGACATTAGGTATTTTTCGGAAGCAGAAGAGATAAAAAATGAGTAACGTCCTCGCCGGAATTCGAACCGCGGATCTCTAGAATACGCGCCGAACGTGCTAATCACTGCACCAGAATGGCATGTTTTAGAAGGCGAGAGCAATACCTTATAAATTTTACTAAGAGTCGTGCAATTAAAAGTCGCAGTAATGCTTAAAGAATATGTCCACCCAAATCCATTGAGACTTCAATTTTCATGTTCCCATAAATGGATTCATCTATCATGGTTTAATGGCAACAAAAGCAGCATTCGCTTGCAAAGATAAGTCACTTCTTACAATTCATCCAGCCGTGTTACTATACGCTTCGATGCAATCACATATTTTTGTGTTATAGGGTCAATGATACGCAAACATAGAGTTGCTGTGTTAAATATACAAAGCCATGCCCACACCATGTATTGATCTCATTCTTTGCTTTTGTTCGTAGGTTTGCGATTCTTCATGTCGTGGGTTTCAATCCTCTTCAGTCTACTAAAAGCACATTCTCAGGAAGGATTGTGATTGGGTTCCCGCAAACTCGACCACCGATGTCGCGGAAGAAAAATATTGCCCATCCATTAATCTTCAAAATATGATGAAGTTTGAATTTTTATTAACGTTTCGATTGCGACTAAACAGATTTTATGCTTATTTACAGTTTTATGTCCACTCGAACATTTTTGTAACATGTATGAATGGAACGAATTAGTGAAAATTGATATAGTAAACTATAGAATGAAAACGACATAATTTAAAGGTACGGAGAATTAAAAATTAATTAAATTTGCTTGGAGAAAAGATTCACCTTCTGTAAATAATTTATTTCAAACTGATTAATGACATATCAAATTTCTGACATTGCTTCTGATGAATTTTTTCATGATACGCAAGATTTCTCAGCTAATAACGGTAAAATAAATTGACCCATTTCTAGAATCATAATCAGGTTATACTAAGTTGAAAGTAGACTGAGCCATAACTCTAATACCTAAGTGCCGAAATTGCAGCTAATATTCCAACACAAGAGAAAAAAATTACGTAGTAAGTCATTATCATCATGGAATAATGGCAAAAAGAGGTATGGACGCCATATCGTCAACAGATGGCGCCTAATGGTTACATTTAGGACACCTCACGCTTGTTTGATAATGTACCGCTTCTACGCCTGCATCGCAGTTTCCCCATGTGGTTGCATAAACATCCATTAAGCCATCTAATGATCGCAAGGGAGATATTTTCTTTTAAAGGGAAGCATAATAGTATGTAGTTTTTGAAGCATACATTTTAATGAAGTTTCCCGTCCCGTTAGAATAATAAATAATAAGCTCGTGCAGTTTGGGGATTTTTGATGGTCACTTTTTTATAATGTATAGTGCAATGCACTTTAATTTGGCTTTATACTAGTAACTAAAGCCAGAAATATATTCTCTCTTTCGTCTGGATTAAACACAATGCGAGTGTTAAAAATTACAAGCAAATAAATGAAATGAAAATGAAGCTTACACAGTACTTAGTTATATTTATCACCAAGCAAGTAAAAGAAGGAGTGCGCAGATGTAAATTAACTATACACTGCGTTAATACGTTTTTTAGTCTAAGGTACAAAATCTATAATTAAAGAGTTCACTACTTGAGAAAGATTTTGCTACGATTTGTGATTAATGCACTCGTCTAATTTCATTTATTAGACGCTACTTGGATTTATTAATACTTCATTTTCAGAAGAATGAGTTCCAATGTATTTCAAAGTACTCTCTAAAGGCTTCAACAAACACCTTTTTGCTTAATGTTAGATACATTTCAATGCTGTAAATATAAAACATGTGAGCAACGTCCCAAATATTTGAATCTATTACATATTTACTATGTCAGAATTTTCGTAAAAGATGACAGAAATAATTTCGATTCTGAGCAAATATTCAGTTCACGATAACTCATTTCTTTGTATCGTCAATTAAGAAACGTCTTTTACTTTACTCTGTGCAGAATCAGTATTATTAATATCAATTTACCATGACGTAAACATTAATGATTTCAGGCATTTAATTATTTATATATTCTAAGTTAATCTATGAAAGTGAAACGAGTACCATGCTGAAGAGACAGCAAATATATAAGATAAAATGCTTTATAATCAGAGTATTTAGATCTTTCTAGGAGCACTAAGCGGGAGGTTAAGAATAACGTGCTCAATTAATTTAAACTCTTAACAAATCCCTATATTTCTTCCAGTCCTTAAGACTGAATTTTAAGACAAAGGGAAATTTACAAAGAAACATTGAATTTCATTTTTAGCCCAGCGATAGCCCACAAGGGTAATTAGTCTCAAAACTGCATTTTGTGGCGTTTCACTATAAACGGAGAATCATTTTTTAAATTGTTGCCACCAAATGTTATCGCCCTATATTATATTTAAAAAAATTAAATAATTAAATAATTAAGAATCTACGTGAACGTACGTATGTTTTTGGTATTGTAAAAAAACGACAGTACCTAGACCGATCAAATATTGAATAATGTAATCCTCCATCCGAACATGGGAACCTGGAAGCTCAAATTTTGAATTTCGAATTTGTTTTATTATCTATTTCCTATTTTACAAAACTTCAGGAAATTTGTGAACAACAAACTGAATGATTTCAAAGTGAGCAATGGCAACACTGGACGGAAAGAGACATTTTTATCTCCGGTGCGCAAGACTGTCTATCGAAAATTCTAAACATACGCTGTTTTGAAAACATTTTATGATACTGCTGTTAAAGTGAATTTTGTGGGGTTTAAGTGCGAGGAGCATGGTATTTAATAAATAAAGGTAAAACACAAAACGTTAAAAAAGTCCCTTTGGGTGTAATATAAAATCTGAAAACTTTCGGATTTTATTTTTTTAATTTATTTTTTATTTTAAAGAGCAAAAAAACAGAATGGTAAGTGAAGCATAAATGTCAGGACAAAATATTTAAATAATATAACAAATGGTTGTTCAAGAAAGTGACCTGATCGCTGAAAACCAGTCATGTATTAAAATAACTTGCAATCGTAACTCTTGGATGCAAAAGCAAATGTTCGGTAACTGGAACTATCTCTAGGCAATGCTTGTAATTTACATTGTTCGCCAAACAGTTATTGTATGAAAATATAATGATCTCTACAAAATTCGCCATAAACAATGATTATTGACTAACGTCATGCGCATGAAAATAAGCAAATTCTTTCCGTTCTCAGACGCCATTGGAAAGTTTTCTCAAAATGAACCTTTTAAAGGATAAAATTAGCATCCTCTGCATTCTATGGTTTGCACCCTAAAATCAGACATTTTCCCTTTAGGTTCATGCAGTGGGTCACATTTTTTTACGGACACTTTATAAGGTATATCTCCCACATTCTTAGCGTGCCTTCGTGGTGTAATGGTCAGCACACTGAGCCGGTATTTCAGAGGTCCGTGGTTCGATTCCCGGCGAAGGAATTGCATATTTTTCATGTCTCCTGCTACTAAATAACCTAATGTCTCTACACTGGCGCCCGAACTAAAAGGGTTGTGGATGATGACTCTCCACACCCAGGATTTGGCGACTAGGTCCCCTAAAACCCTAGTCGCCCTTTAAAAAGGGGAGTATATAAGGTATATCTCCCACATTCTTAGCGTGCCTTCGTGGTGTAATGGTCAGCACACTGAGCCGGTATTTCAGAGGTCCGTGGTTCGATTCCCGGCGAAGGAATTGCATATTTTTCACGTCTCCTGCTACTAAATAACCTAATGTCTCTACAACTTGTGTGTTTGAGATTTATTTGCATGGAATTTGTACTAAGTATTGTGAAAAACATGTTCCATTTTTTTCTAATCTAATATTTTTTATTCATTTTAAGCCTAAAAATAAATATAATCAAACTATTTCTTGTAATAAAATAATTTAGTCAAGAAATATTAATCAGTAACTCACATTCAACACCGGAAAATTTTGTTAAGTTGTTTTGACAGATGATGTTGCTTGTCATAAATATTTATTTTAAATGAAAATATATCGCACTAATTATCTTTTTCGTATGAAAATTGTATTACAAGAATTACTTCTCGCATTTAAGGATTATTACTTGTTTACTAAAATCCATTAACACTTCCGTATCTGAAAAGAATACGGCAATACGTTGCATATTATCAACAAATTTAATTAGAAATTTAACTCTCCATCTTTAAAGAGGGTTGAAGCATCCAAAATATCCAAAAAAATCCTTGATGCAAAGCGTTCATTCATTGTTTTGCAAGCGTTCATTCATTGTCATGCAAAGCGTTCATTCATTGTTCATTCATTGTTCCATCATTGTTTAAAATGATGGAAACTGTGTGGAACTGTTCAAAAAGCACTGAAGTCTGGATTACGTTTAAAGCCAAATTAAAATAATAGATTTATACTACGGAAAACCCAATAAAATACAAACATTATTACTTAACTCTTGCAGTGAATTTAGAAATACGGTTTTGCAATAAATGTTAGCCCTGAAATTGAAACAAGAATCATTAGGGCACATGGAAATAATGGGCGATCAGTAAAAATGACATTTTTCGTCACCTAAACACAATGAAAATATGCGTAGTGTTAAAAAAATCCATGGTAAGCGAAGACTTATTATATTAAAACAATATTATATTTACAGAGGAGTCGAAATTTAATGTATTTGGGTCCGACGGGCGAACTGCTCTATAGCCAAATCCGAATGAAGAATTGAATTCGAAAAACCTACTGCCTACTGTTAAGCGCAAAAGTAGGGTGGAAGCATAATTGTTTGAGGATGTTTCGCTGCTTCTGGGAAGGAAATTAATTTCTTTATAGGAAATAAAATGTATTAGAATAAGTATGTAAATATTCATAATGAAAATCTGAAAGCATCTACAAGACAACTGGAATGCGAAACATAATCAGTTTCTCTCAGTATAATTATCCTAAACATACAGCCCTAAATGTTCGGTTGTGGTCATTTTACAAACATCCTGAAATTACTTAAATTTCTCCATATTCTTCGGACATACCTCATATCGAACATGTACCTAGTGAGCTGGAGAAAAGAATAAGGTAACACTATATTACTTCGAAAGCTGTACTAAAAGAAATTATTATGGAGGAATGGAATAATAAGAAACATGAAATTCTTAAACGAAAAACCTTATTAAATCCATGCCAGAACGAATGAAAAGACTAATTCCAGCTAAAGGATATAGAACGAAGCATTGACTAGCCCATTGTCTTTCTATGTTTATTAAATACAAGTTGTTTGTTCAATATGTCCAAATATTTATATGAGTTTAATATCAGAATGCTTTGATTTAATATTTCGAATAACTTTTTTCAAAACAAGCAGATTTTAAAATTATGGAAATATACGTGAAAAAGATAAAGCCATATTACTAATATTTAATAAATGTTATTTTCAAATAAAATTAAAAAACACAATTGTGCGAAAATAAATATAAGCCACTGCATATTTCCCCCCTTTCACTAAGTCTTTAAAATAAGCATATTTTAAATCGATACTATTTTTTCTCAATTAGCCCGTTGCTTTTATTATACTGACTTACACATTTAACATTACACCGTTGAGTGTTTATATTTTCAAGAATTCATATGAATAAACTTATATCAAATTGTATTTGGAAAGATAAGTACTATATATTTTGTAATAAATAAGATTCACATTTGTAAGATCGGGGAGAATCAGAAACGTCAGAATAATGTATCAAAACTATTTGCTAGTTGATTTAAATGATAAATATATTTTTTCATTACTATGTAAGTTAAGATGTTTTGTTATTCTGAGCAAAGGGAGAATTAAAATATTTTGTAAATTAAGTTAACTCCAGTGCGTAAACAGTAATCCTTACTGCAGGAACGTTAAAATTGTATTGCTTATATTCTTTTTTGTATTTTAAGAGTTTCTAGAGAATCATAAAATACTCCTTTTTTCATGTTGGCTTAAAGGATATTTTGGAGATTTAGCGCAGCTGGAAATTGAAATAAATGGAATAAAACTGTATTTTTACGGTATTGCTTAATACCATCCGGGACGACAGTAGAATTTATCAATCGTAGGCCTAATCAGAGCTGACAATAACAATACCCTCAAACTGTAATACACCACCTCAGATTGCATTGTATTCTAAAGCTCTCAAAAGGAAAAGAGTATCGAAGAATAAAATATTTGACAGTTCATAGAATACACGGCTACAAAATACGAAAGTTTTCTTTCTCTTTGTGTGGCAAGAAATAAGCCAGAAAGATGAAAGCCGAGACAGAAATAGAGCAGAAGAAATATTGTTCATAGAGGTGCAAGCGAGAAGCAAGAAAAATGAGGGAAAGATACTGAAGAAAAGGGCTATCCATATTTTAGAGCAGCTCCAACACTTCTGAGGAATAAAGAAAGGAATGTATTTTCTGAGAAACGGCCTGGTTTCCAAGTCTTCTTTGTGGCTTGGCTTATTGCGTGTCCTCTAGTTGGTGCGTTAAAAAATGGTGAACGGGAAGAGAGGAGACAGTGCGCATGTATCATAGGAATAGGTCACAATCAAAGGGACAAAAGTTTATTTTGCCCTTCAAAGTTTACTTCTCTTTTCTACGATGCTCGTTTATACTGAGAAAGCGAAGCTGGTTTTGTTGTTAGTTTTCGTGTGTAGCGTGAATTTCTGAAAGTAAGACATAAAGAAAACAAAAAAGCACGTTTATTTGATAGATCACGAGTCTGTCCAAATGAGATTTCGGGATAACTGCTAAGACATTAATTTTGGGATTTGGTATTTTGTTGGCGGCTATATCCACGTAAATAATAGTCCAAGGTTCGTTCGAGATAACTTAAAGGTAGTGTATACATATTAAGTGGTGAATAAAACGTTTAAAATTATTCGATGCATTCAGGATTTACTAAACGAAATGTGTTATTTTGCATAAACTACAAAAAGGCCTAATCACAAATCAGTAGTGTAATCATATTACACTGGGAATCTTAGTGTAGCGGAAGTAATCTTAAATTTAAATTAATAAACGTAAGAATACATCTTTGCGAGTGGACTGTAGTTTAACCTTTTATTTCAGCGATTTCAGCTTTAGAACACAACATAGCAAACAACAGCGAGAGAGTTACAATTAGCGTTTTTAAAAATGCAAGAACAAAATGCGAGCTGCGCATACGATCTGCGCATTGCGCAATAATATCTCACAGACAGGCAGACGACTCTAGTAGCCCAAACATTCCGCCCGGCATTGAAACATCGTTTCAAACTAAATAGATTTTACAAAATGAAATTATCATAACAATATTAAATTATGCAAAAATTATCATTAAAATATTCACAAAACAGATGCACAGAAGCCTTGATACAATTCAGGAACTCAATTATAGTTAAAGCAAAGTACAATGTTATAATGCTTTAGAAAAAAAGAACTTAATCATTGATAGGCAAAACACTAAGTTTGTGAATTGGCCTCTTGAAAACTCCGTTAGCAGTTTTGATCTTCACGATACGCACAACATTATCTGAGCTAGGAAAAACTTCTAGCACTCTTCCTAATTTCCATCGTAGCGGGGGTAAATTGTCTTCCTTTATGATAACTAAATCATTAACCTTTAAATTAGGTTGCACTTTCAACCATTTTGAACGTCGTTGCAAATTGGAAATGTATTCATTGGACCATCTTTTCCAAAAGCTTTGAAACATTTTCTCAACAAGTTTCCAACGTTGCAATATAGGAATTTTTTGATCATGTAAACTTTCTTCTGGTAAGGCAGTTAGCGGGGTACCGATCAAAAAATGACCTGGTGTAAGTGCAGAAAATTCTGATGGATCTTCAGACAGTGGGCACAAAGGTCGCGAATTTAAACAAGCTTCAATTTGAGTTAGCAATGTCGTAAATTCTTCTTGCGTTAGAAGTTGTTCCCCTATAGTTCGCTTGAGATGTAACTTTGTAGATTTGACTGCAGCTTCCCATAATCCTCCAAAATGTGGCGCTGCGGGAGGATTAAATATCCACTTAATACCTTCAGTAGAGCAATATTTATTAACCAATTCATTTTCATTCAAGGAGTTTATTACTCTTTTCAATTCCTTATCTGCAGCAATAAAATTTGTGCCACGATCGCTATGCACTTCTATTGGTTTTCCTCTTCTAGATACAAAGCGCTTCAAAGCGGCAATAAATGACTCTGATGTAAGATTACCTACTAATTCAATATGTATAGCTCTTGTAGTAAAGCACACGAATACACAAATGTAGCATTTCATTGGTCTTACTCCTCGACCTTGCCTGGGCTTCACTTGAAATGGCCCGGCGTAGTCAATTCCAACTTTGGAGAAAACCTTTGACGGAACGACTCTAGACGATGGTAAATCAGACATTATCTGGGTAGATGTTTTAGCTCGTACACGATGACATTTCACACATTTCCAAATCTGTTGTCTTACAACTGACCTAGCGTGGATTATCCAATATTCTCTTCTAATTACTGATAGCAATAACAGGGGGCCAGCATGAAGATGGGATATATGAAAATGATTCACTATAATCTGTGTTATGTGATGTTTCTTGGGCAACAAAATAGGATATTTTCTGTCCTGCGCGATGTTGGATTGTCTTAATCTTCCTCCAACGCGTATAAGTCCATTCTTATCGATAAACGGGTTCAAAGAAAGGATCTTACTATTTGAGTTTAACGGTTGATTCTTTTTCAGAAGATTATATTCATTAAAAAACTCATCCATTTGAACTACTCTAACAATTGCATTTCTAGCGTATTGCAATTCTTCGGTTTTAAGGTAACCCTTAATCCTTGTTGTGGTAGATTTAGCTGAATTATTCGCAAACCGAAAACACCATGCGATGATTCTTTTAAGTTTCAAAAATGATGAAACTTCATTAAGGATTGGAATTTGCGAAGCGACTGTTCCAATTGAACAAGAAATATTTTTCCGTTGTTCCCTTAGAGACTCTTCTGAAAATGGTAAGTTGATAGAGAACGGAATATTATTTGAATTAAGCCACTGAGGACCTGTCCACCACAAGTCATGAGTAGAAAGTTCTGAAGGCAAAAGACCTCTTGATGCGCAATCAGCTGGATTCTCTTTTCCTTTTATGTGATTCCAATGCGATGAAGGTAAGACTGATTGAATTTCTGAAACGCGGTTGGCTACGAAGGTTTGCCAGCGTGTTGGTTCTGATTGTATCCAGGACAAAACTATCATTGAATCACTCCATGCGTAAATATCGTCAACATGAATTTGCAATGAATTCTGCACAGCTTGAACCAAATGCACTAATAGAACTGCAGAGCAGAGTTCTAAACGAGGAATAGAGATTACTTTCAGGGGAGCTACTCGAGTTTTTGATGTTAGTAGCTGCACCGAAACTGAAGAATGATTTGAAGACTTTAAATAAATCACTGCGGCGTAAGCTTTCTCTGATGCGTCACAGAAACAATGAAGTTCTACATTTGTAGATTTGGGCAATAATACTCTCCTAGGAATACGAATGCATTCAAGATTTGCGATATCTTCACAATAGATTTTCCATCTTTGATTGATTTCCTCTGGCAAGGGATCATCCCACGAGATTTGTAATTTCCAAATATCTTGAAGCAAGATTTTTGCTGCAACTATAAAGGGTGCTAACCAACCAAGTGGATCAAAGATTTTCGAAATAGAAGATAAAATTATTCTTTTAGTAGAACACTCTCTGTTTTCGAAGTTTCCAAAGTGACAAGTAAACTCGTCTTGCGTTGGATACCACTCTAAACCCAATAATTTTATTGATTTAGTATCAACTACTGTACATGAAGAATTTGAGTTCCGAGCACTCAAAGCAGTTTCCAAAATCGAGCGATCATTTGTACACCATTTATGCAATTGAAAGCCACCTTTTTGTAAAAGTTCACTTAGTTGTGAAATTAACTCTACTGCGTCCTCTACTGTGTCTGAACCAAATAGGACATCATCAATATAACAATTGTGTAATATTATTTCAGCTGCCTTTGGGAATTTAGTTCCTTCGTCAATTGTTAGTTGTTTGAGTACGCGAGTAGCCAGGTATGAAGCGGAAGTAGTGCCGTACGTAACTGTGCACAACCTGTAAGTTTTAATCGGCTTCGATGGATCATCTCTCCAAAATATTTTTTGGTAATCTCGATCTTCATCATGAATTTGAACTTGTCGATACATTTTCAATAAGTCGCTAGTAATGGCTATGGGATAGCATCTAAACCTCAAAAGAATAGTAAATAAGTCGTCTTGCACCTTGGGACCATTCATTAGCGTGTCATTAAGCGATATCCCTGATGTAGTTTTGGCACTAGCATTGAAAACGACGCGTAGTTTGGTGGTAAGACTGGATTCTTTTAGCACGTGATGATGAGGTATATAATAATGAAAATTTACTTTATCTAAATTATCATCGGATAATTCTTCCATGTGTCCAAGTGATAAATATTCGGACATGAAGTCTTTATATTGTTGATATATTTCAGGAGTTTTTATTAGTTTTTGTTCTAGACTAAGAAAGTTGCGAAGGGCTGATGGTCTGGAATTACCCAATTCATTTCTTTTAGGCTTGAATGGCAATTTTACTGAGTAACGACCATTTTCACTCCGGACGTGATTTTCCACGAAATGATTTTCACACAATCTTTCCTCTTTAGTTAAAGGTTTCGATGTGGGAATTTGTTCCAAATCCCAAAATGATTTAACTAATTCCTCCGTGTTTATGTTTAGCGTATTGACTGAAACCTGCTTACGGTTTGGGAATTCGAAATGTGTAGTTCCAGCAATTACCCATCCTAACTTAGAACAACATGCAAATGGAAGATTTTTGCCCCTTTTAATTACCTCGCCATTGATTAAAGTAAGGAATACATTAACTCCAAGCAAAATATCAATTTCTCCCGATTCATGAAATGTAGGATCTGCTAAAGTTAAATCTTCGAAACTTTCATATAAATTCAAAGGTAATGTTACACTTGGAATGTTTCCTGTAATTTTGTCTATTATGTAAGCGGACGTTGAAATTCTGTAATTAGTATTAAAATGAGGTGTAAACAACAAGTCAACTTCTCCAGTAGTAGTTGTATTGAAAGTACCTAAGCACGACACTAATATCTTCGAATCCTTTATGCTCAATCCTAAATTGATAGCTGTTTTCCGACGAATGAAGGATTTTTCACTACCTGAATCTAGTAAACATCTACAATTTATGAATTCATTTTTTGAGTTTTGAACCTTAATTAAAGCAGTACACAAAAGTACATGACTACGTTTACCATTAGCATGAGCTCCAAAATGTTGATTTTCATAGTTGTTTGCACAAACAGTTGGAGAACCCTCACTCAAGTTGTTTTCTGATTTAATTTGCGATTTCGGAACAAACACTTGTGCTTCCGGTGAAGGGAATCTAGATGCATTTTTTGGTTTGAAATTATTTTCTAAATGCAAAATGCTATGATGATGCTTAAAACAATGCTTGCAGGTATTTACACTCTTACACATTTTAACTTTATGGACATTAGACAAGCAATTAAAACAAAGTTTATTAGTCTTAACAAACTCTATTCGTTTTTGCACTGGTAGATTTAAAAAATTAGAACACCTGTATAAAAAATGATCTTCTTTACAAAATAAGCAGGTAGAATTAGTAATCAGAGAAGTAACCCTATTATACACTGGTTTATCTGATTTATGCGTTTTACTAATTAAAGGTTTACTGTTCTGTAATGTTCTAGCGAAATTCTTCAAAAATTCTATCAAGTCATTCAACTTTGGTATTTCGTCTTTTTTTAATTGACGCTCCCACCACAACCTTGTCGAAACATCAAGTTTTTGCAAAATAATATACAACAACAAAGTATCACTAAAATTATCTATCCTTTGATCTAATGTTTCCAATGAGCGAGTTATTTCGTTTACGTTATCTACTAAACTTAATATCGATGATGCAGATTCTGTTTGTATTTGTGAAACGTTAAGAATTCTTTTAATAAAAGCAAATATCTGTTCTCTCTTATTAGAAAATCTCTCTTCTAGTAAATTCCAAGCAATACTGAAATTTTGATCAGCTATGGGAATTGACTGAATAATGCGATAAGCATCATTTTTCAAAGAACTCTTTAAATATTGTAATTTTTGAGCTCCAGATAGATTTGGATTATTGCGAACACTAGCGTTAAATAAATCTTTAAATGTTATCCATTCAGTTAAATTTCCGCTAAATGTGGGTAAAGATAGTTTCGGTAACTTTAAACTTTCAGAGATTGATTCAGGTATGACAGGTTTGTCGCCATTTGCATTTACGACCTTGTAAATCTTTAACTTACGAATAATTTTTAAGTGAACTTCCTCAATTTTCTCTAAAATCGACTGTTCTTCCTCAACGAAAGTGTCTATTTTTTCATCATCAGAATTTATATAAATTTCTCCAAATAGAGATTTAAAATCTTCCTTAAAGATTTTACATTTTTCTAAAATTAATTCAGCTTCAGCATTATCTAAGTTATCATAATCTATTTTCTCTATAAATTTCGTTAACTGCGTTTTCAAAATTTTCTTTCGTTTTTTCTCTATATCTAACATTTTGAAAATATTCTAAATTCTCGATTTTACTAATACTTTAATCACAAAAATAGTAGCAATAACGAAATGTCAAATGCAATTAAAATGCGTTAACTATTTCACTCACCTCGTACACTGTATCCAATGCGAAAGTCTTGAGAATTCTAAACCGAAATTGCATCATGAACTCCATTACGGACACGTAGAATTCTTATTCACAAGCGCGGGTTTTTCTCGTAGCTCCGGCGTAGGACGACCAAATAATGTAGCGGAAGTAATCTTAAATTTAAATTAATAAACGTAAGAATACATCTTTGCGAGTGGACTGTAGTTTAACCTTTTATTTCAGCGATTTCAGCTTTAGAACACAACATAGCAAACAACAGCGAGAGAGTTACAATTAGCGTTTTTAAAAATGCAAGAACAAAATGCGAGCTGCGCATACGATCTGCGCATTGCGCAATAATATCTCACAGACAGGCAGACGACTCTAGTAGCTCAAACACTTAGCATGTTATTTATAGCTATTATCCATGTTTTATGTTTCTTCTGTAAATGTTAATTTCAATTTTATAGGTATATATTATTTAAGAATTTGGTACATTTAGGATTTATCGAAATAAATTTGTTATTTGTATAAATTAAAAAAAATTCTTTTCACAAGACAATGATTTATTCTTATTACACTAGAAATCAGAGCACATTATATACAACTATCGTACTTTTTCTAAAAAATAATCTATTTCAGTTTTATAGAGCTAGCTATTATTGTTTGAATATTCAGTACATTTCGGGTTTACCCAAAGAAATGTGCTAATTAAAAAATAAATAAATAAACACTGATTTATTCTTATTATACTTGAAATCTCAGTATGCTGTCTTTAGCTATTACGTAAGTTTTGCGTTTTCTAAAACAGGTAATTTCAATTTTATAGAGACATATATTTGGTATAAATCAAATCTACCGAACGAAATGTGTTATTTGCGTAAAATTATAAGAAAAGGGATATTCACAAGGTTTATTCCTTATTGCATTAGAACTCTCAGCATGTTATGCACAGCTATTCCCTATATTTTATTTTTTTCTAAAATAGTGAATTTCAATTTTATATAAGCATATATTATTGGTCGAATATTAGTAAAATTTTCAATGTAGAAATAAATATAATATGAATAATGTTTATGCATTTCCCAATAAATTGTTTAATTGTATTTTGTTTTTGTGATTTATCTTAAATAATGTACACAGTATAAGAATTTAAAAGAACTGCAGAAATTTACAAAATATTTTAAAATATTTTAAAATCCGATTTTCTTACAAACGTCAAAAAAATGAAACATTTGCAGCTTTAGAATTTTGAGAGTTTTGCAGTTGTAAAAAATATACAAACTTATATTACTTTCAAACTTTGGCGTCTCGAGTAGGATGCCTTAGAAATTATTTACCATTTAAGATACAGTGATTAATGAATTTGAACACACAAAGGGAGAGAATAAATTGTACTTTAAACAGTACAGCAATAAATATTTTTGTTTAACTGAAACTTCTAAAGTATGACAATAAAAACGATTCCCAATAACTTTTTTTATTAAAAAATACTTTTTTAATTATTTCTTATGAAGAATTATAAAAGCGTACTCAATTTTTAAAATATGTTTTCCTTTTCCTTTCAGAACGAAAGCTTTTAAAAGAACCTTTTAAAACTACCCCTGGATTTATGTTAATTCTTTATTCCTATTGATGAGCATGCGAGAGAATTTTTTCTTTTTGCCCATAAATCAGACGCAAAACGGAATAACGGAAGCGCACGCTGAGGTTCTGGAGAGAAAGGACAACCGAGATAATCCTCCAAATGTAACTCATGCATGCAAGCCCAATGATTTTATATATATATATATGGAATGAAAAGTAACCATCAAAGTAGAGATTGACGAGTAAGGAAATTGGTTTAAAAGCAAAGGAATCTTTTTCCTTCGAGAAAATAAAAATAAAAGTACCTATTTCGTGTTGCAAGTTTTATTTTTTATTCAAAATAACCTACATTACCTTTAATATATTTTCTGGGTTTTATTTTGAGTTGAGTGAAGATTTCCTTTTAAAACTTCGACTTTCAGAATTTTCTAAAATACGTATAAAATATTGTTATTTAAATTTTGTGAATTATTGCAGTTCTTTAACTGGTGGTTCTACATACACTACAGCGGTTCTAGATTCATTCAGAATCACAAGTTAAAAAAAAATTAAAAACATTTATTTCTAATTACATATGGATTGAATTATCAAAAAGAGAAATCTATATGTTATTTCGTTGAAAATGCTGGTTCGGCAATGAAATTTGCACATCACATGCAGATGAACTATAATCTTTTGTTGCTAATATACTTCTGGTTACACGGGAACTCTTCTTTAGCTTTATAATTCTTGTTACAGCGACATTTTACCTTGAGACATGCAATTCACTCCAGCAGTCCAAACTAGCGTGATTCTTGGCAGCTTTTTTACCCTCTCCTTCTTCGCAGCCACACATACTGTTACGAAAAATTCGGCGGTTGCGCCTGTATGTAAGCTTTCCGGCATAGCACTAGGGTTGCCATAAAATAGTGTATGGTAGGGTTGCCAGATTGGCGACTTTATCGCCCATTTGGCGACCAAATCGGCGATATCCCATGGTCCAATCGGGAAGCTTCTAGAATAACTTCCTGTCGAGATATTTCTCGAAACGTGTGGAACATAAAGAAAAGCTATATAAACCCTTGCGTTTCTGAGAGCAGTTAGTTACGAGTGTGTTGCGAGTTAGTTGCGAAGTAAGTTGCGAAATTGTGAAGTGTTGCGAGCAGTGTGATTAGTTGTGAGAATAGCTGCTACGCGAGAGTTTTGTGAACGGAAAGCAATCGAGATAGTGCTTTCCCGTGAAGCTATCTTTACAGTATAGCTTGACAGTGTATTAGTGATTGTTCCACGGTGTTTATTAGAAGTTTAGTGTTGCCGTGAAGCTACCTTTACAGTTACAGCCTGAAGCTGTGTTGCTTATTGTTTCAGCGTATTTATTGTAGATTTTCGACGCTTTTAAAGGTGATTTTGGAACTGTGCTGTAAATAGTGATTCCTGTAAATTAATTGTGCTTTTTATTGTTCTGCATCGTGTTTTCATCGGATACTCTCAAATCCACGAACCCGTATAAACGCAACAACTGGTGTCAGAAGTGGGATTTGAGAGTGAATGCCAGTCATTCGTCTACAGGAGAAAATGAAGGCGGAGGAAATGAGAGCTTTGATGGACATGTTAGCAGCTCTGAAAGCCGGACAAGAAAAGATAAAACGCAACAACTGGTGTCAGAAGTGGGATCTGACAGTGAATGCCAGTCATTCGTCTACAGGAGAAAATGAAGCATGAAGAAAAGATGGACGCCAGACAAGAAAAGATGGACGCCAGACAAGAAAAGATGAACGCCAGATATGAAGAGATGAAACAAGAGATAAAAGCTGGCTATGAAGAGATGATAGCCGAGATGAATAGACACCCTTGTAAGATGATCATCGATACGGGAGCCAACGTAACCATCGTCAGAACAGACGTAGCGCGGGAACTAAACGAGACTTTGCGCTGGACTCCGCCCTGTGTGACTCTACAGACAGTGACAGGTGACAAGATCCCCATTGAAGGTAAAATTAACATCACCATTACCTTCGGAAATGAGACTTACCAGCACTTGGCATTCGTCGCTGACATCGCGGACGAATTAATACTTGGACTAGACTTTTTGCGGAAATATGACTTTACACTGGACTTCAAACGCAACGAAATGCACTCTGCGAGGGAGGATATACCCGTGTTTGAAGTGAAGAGTGATATTCCTTCAGCTCACCAAGTAATAGCGAAAACGGACGTCACGATCCCTCCGATGACAGAATTACTAATATCCGGCTGCATAGAAAACAGAAATAGCTTCAAGTTTGGAATAATTGAATATCCCGAAAATAGCTCGAGAAATGTATTAGTCGCCTCTACATTAGTGGACCTCTCCAAAAATTTCGTCCCCGTGAGAGTGGCGAATGTTAGCCATAGTCCGAGAACAATCCAGAAGGGTAAAGTGCTAGCAACCTGCACGCCGGTTACGTGCGTTTACAAGGCCCCACCTGCAATGCCCACTGAGTCAACAGCGAAATTAATTGATGAACTGCTGCAGAGAACAAACTTAACCGCCGAACAGAAATGTGCAGCAGAGAAAACAATTAGTGAATTTGAAGATCTATTTTCTCGAACATCCAGAGATGTTGGCCGCACGAAATTGACACAACATCGAATTGACACGGGTGATCACTCACCGATCAAGCAACATCCCAGACGCCTACCATTCGCAAAGCAGGAAGAGGTTGGAAATCTTCTAAAGGAGATGCAAGAAAGTGACATCATCGAGCCATCCACAAGTCCATGGGCATCTCCTATAGTTCTCGTCCGGAAGAAAGACGGCTCGACAAGATTTTGTGTCGACTACCGGAAGCTAAATAATATCACTAAGAAAGACAGCTACCCTCTTCCGAGGATTGACGACACACTAGACACGCTATCAGGACACAAATGGTTCTCCACTCTGGACCTTAAGAGCGGATACTGGCAAGTGGAAATTCACCCGGACGATAGAGAGAAAACTGCGTTCACTACTGGCCAAGGACTGTGGCAGTTTAAAGTTATGCCGTTTGGACTCTGTAACGCCCCTGCAACATTTGAACGCTTGATGGAAACAGTGCTTCGTGGCCTATCTTACGAGTCCTGTCTGGTTTACCTTGACGACATCATTATAGTGGGCCGTACGTTCGAGGAACATCTAGAAAACATCAGGAAGGTGTTCCAAAAATTGAAAGATGCCAACCTCAAACTAAGTCCTTCTAAATGCAAGCTGTTCCGCAGCGAAGTCACCTATCTGGGTCACATCATCTCCGCCGAAGGTGTCCGTACGGATCCAGAGAAAGTTTTGGCAGTCAAGGACTGGGAACGCCCTGTGGATGTTCATCAACTTCGGAGCTTCCTGGGACTCTGCACTTATTACAGAAGATTTGTAAAGGGGTTCTCCAACATCGCAAGACCTCTGCATAGATTAACGGAAAATAAACAGAAATTCGTGTGGACTGAGGAATGCGAAAAATCTTTTAATGAGCTGAAGACGGCATTAACATCCACGCCTGTGCTCGCATATCCCCAGATCGACAAACAATTCATACTTGATACGGATGCAAGCAACGAAAGTGTTGGAGCTGTCCTTTCCCAGATGATTGACGGTGAAGAGCGAGTGATAGCCTATTGGAGTAAGTGCTTGTCAAAACCGGAAAGGAATTATTGCGTCACTCGGAAAGAATTGCTCGCTATCGTAAAAGCCATAGAGCATTTCCATCATTATCTCTATGGCAGAAAATTCTTGCTCCGCACCGATCATGCTTCCCTAACTTGGCTATTGAATTTCAAAAATCCTGAAGGACAGATAGCCAGATGGATTCAAAGACTCCAGGAATATGACTTTGAAATAAAACATCGTAAAGGCTCCTCCCATGGAAATGCGGATGCTTTATCTAGGAAGCCTTGTCCTGCGCATTGCGGGTATTGTTCAAGAGCACAAGCTAAGTATGGTTTGGCGAATCCTAGCATCCGACAAGTAACATCTTCAACAGCATCGGAGCCAGATCCGTGGAGTCATGAAAAAGTTAGAGAAGACCAGTTGGCGGATCCTAACATTAAGCCAATAATAGAGCTGAAGGAATCATCGGCTACGAAACCCAAGTGGCAGGACGTTTCCATCTTCAGTCCTATGACTAAAAGGTACTGGGCTCTCTGGGACTCACTTCACCTTCGAAATGGAGTCTTATATCGACTGTGGGAAAGCGACGATGGAACTAATAAAAGATGGCAGCTGCTGCTTCCTCAAAACCGAATACCTGATGTCCTGAAAGAAATACACAGCAGCCCAACAGGAGGGCATTTCGGCTATATGAAGACATTAAACAAAGTTCGAGAGCGCTTCTTTTGGAGTTCCGCAAGAAACGACGTTGAGAAATGGTGCCGGTCTTGCGATGCCTGTGCAGCCAAGAAAGGACCAAAGGAACGCTGTCGCGGAAGAATGCAGCGATACAACGTTGGAGCGCCTTTCGAGCGAATTGCCCTTGATATACTGGGACCTCTGCCATGGACTAAAGATGGCAACAGATACATTCTAGTTGTCATGGATTATTTTACGAAGTGGCCTGAAGCATATCCAATTCCAGACCAAGAGGCTGTCACTACGGCTGAAGTCCTGTTGCAGAATTGGGTATCTAGATTTGGAACTCCCCTCCAGATTCATACCGACCAAGGCAGGAACTTCACTTCGGCTGTGTTCAAAGGACTGTGCGACTTATTGGAAATAAAGAAAACACAGACCACCCCTTTACATCCGCAGTCTGACGGCATGGTGGAGAGATTTAACCGCACAATCTTGAACCACCTATCGCTTATGGTTTCCAAGAACCAAGAAGACTGGGATCGTAAGCTGCCCCTGTTCCTGCTTGCTTACCGTAGTGCCGTCCACGAGAGTACCGGCTATTCCCGTGACCGGCCGTGACTATTCCCGTGACCACGAGAGTACCGGCTATTCCGACCGAAGAGCATTTGAGAAAATGCTCTTCGGTCGTGATCTCCGTCTTCCGAGTGACCTGCTTTTCGGCCGTCCTCCGGATCTACAGTCCTCTCCTGAGGAGTACGTTCAAGATCTCCAAGCCCGGTTGGAAACGATGCACAGATTTGCTCGAGAGCGAATTAACATCTCGACGGACAGGATGAAGAAGAGGTACGACGAAAGAGCGACTGAACATAAGTTCCAGGAAAACGACAAGGTTTGGCTGTGGGATCCGAGCCGTCGTAAGGGCATTTCTCCCAAACTGCAATCGCATTGGGAAGGTCCCTACGCAGTCCTCAACAGACTGAATGACGTCGTAATACGGATCCGTAAGTCTCCCAATTCCAAACCTAAGATTGTACATTATGATAGGTTAGCTCCATACTATGGCCATAGTAATTAGAAATAGTTATTTTTGTTATGGGTACCCCGTATTTCGTAATGGTTTTATGTTTAATTGTATGATTTATGCATAGTTGCTTGTACATAGATCTTTGTAATTAGTGTAAATGTTTTTGTTATTTGTAAATACTGTAAATATTTGCAAATTTTGCTATTATTGAAATTTACTTATTTGTTTTATAGCTTTTTCGATTATTTCTTTTTGGCTCCCAACCAGGGATTGTACTGCCCGGGACGTGCAGTCCTTGGGAGGGGGCAGTGTTGCGAAAAATTCGGCGGTTGCGCCTGTATGTAAGCTTTCCGGCA
>KK116536.1:363350-386370 GCA_000611955.2 Stegodyphus mimosarum | reverse complement strand
ATTGTGAAGTGTTGCGAGCAGTGTGATTAGTTGTGAGAATAGCTGCTACGCGAGAGTTTTGTGAACGGAAAGCAATCGAGATAGTGCTTTGCCGTGAAGCTATCTTTACAGTATAGCTTGACAGTGTATTGGTGATTGTTCCACGGTGTTTATTAGAAGTTTAGTGTTGCCGTGAAGCTACCTGTACAGTTACAGCCTGAAGCTGTGTTGCTTATTGTTTCAGCGTATTTATTGTAGATTTTCGACGCTTTTAAAGGTGATTTTGGAACTGTGCTGTAAATAGTGATTCCTGTAAATAAATTGTGCTTTTTATTGTTCTGCATCGTGTTTTCATCGGATACTCTCAAATCCACGAACCCGTATAAACGCAACAATACATAAGAGAAAATCGTATGGCGTCACGCCTTTCAGCGCACCATACTCCTGTCTTGAGCTTACTCGGTTCAACTAAAAGAAAAGAAAGTCAGTTAGTTAAAAAGTTCAAATAAATCGCAACACAATTTACAACTCCACGTGAGCATAAAAGTTTAAGCGATATAACTAACATGTTGCAACATTATTCTCAAATAGTAAAATGTAAATCATTGAAGTACCTCATTTAAATATGCCATGCCTTGTCTTTGCATTTTACTACTCGTATTTTATTGTTACATCCTGGAAAAATGTCCACCACTCTTCCCAGTAACTGGCTACAATCTGGAATATTACCTTTCTTACTGTTTTAGCTAATGATCCTATTTTTGCATTATTCTTCGAAAACATCCACTTACTCCTCTGTTGTAAAATATTTAAATAAGTATGTGACCATTTTTTCCAATTGAGGTTCATTGATTCTTTTACCATTTACTAATGGAAAGTCCATTATCTGGCAAATTATTAAAATTTTTCTCAGGGGTGTCTGTCGCTAAACGACCTATAAAAATGTGCAGATGTTAATATTTCAAGATCATCGGAATCTATTGACAGAGGAGAAATAGAGCTATTGTTAAGTATTCCTTTGATCTGATTTGTCGCTGTAAGAAACTTTTCCGAAGTCTGTTTCGCATTACCCGCACAGCGCTTTAAATGGCACTTGAATGCCTTCATCCCGCTTTTCACAGTTCTCTTAAATATATCAACAGTTTTCAATGGTCTTTTTTGAAAATAAAATGAACATGACGTGGAAACGTTCTCCTATTCACCAATGGTACATTGCTGAGCAACAAGGTCTGTCACTTCTGAGTAAAAGATCCAGGTCTCTCTAAATAGCTACGGCCAGATTCAGAAGCGGGTATCTTCGATGCATGAAATTCAAAGAGGGAGAAAGGACTTTCCCTTCGTGTGCCTGTTCCTTCCCTGCCTCTCCCGCTCACCTACTGGATTGTACAGGCATCTCCCTGAGACATCTGTCGGTGAGAGAATGACGTCAGAGATTTACTTGTGAGGCAAGGTCTCTTGGACTTGATGCAGGCTTTCCTGGCCCAAGGAAATTAGCAACAACAACAAAAACAGTTTTTGATAACATTCTTTGAGTAGCATCACTTCAGATAGGCTTTGTTATCAACCAGGAAAGAGTATTCGGCTGTTGTTACAATTATGACTGCAAGAAACCATATGTTGTTCCCAAAATGTTTCATTGTTAAATAAAGATTATGAAACAAACAATTTGGCACAAAAATTTGAGATATTTTAGAAAATATAATACTAATGGTAAAGTGCCCAGTTTTTGCTGTTTTATATTCATATAACCTTTCGAACATTTCATCACAACTAAAAGTACCAATTTTATTTAACTTCCAATCATTTAAAGACAGCGAATAAAAATCTGACTAAAATAGCTAAAGTACCAGATAGAATTATTGTTTAGCTATGCGAACATTAGGGTAGATACAAAAATATATTTTCAATAATTGCACTTTCATGCTGATGCAGTCTGCGGTGGAATGCTAAATAGAGCATAAAAATATATTACGAATACATTAAGCGCTAATAATCAAATCAGAAAGGAAATATTTTCACAATCTGAAAAATTTCTCTAACTGACACAGACAGGTGAATAATCTTTGCTTCCATACATCACTTTCTCTCCAAATGCTATTAATACTTCACGCTTCCTTTGTAAAAGTTTACTTCTTCTTTTCCAAATTCTGAAATATCACCGGCTTTAACAGTTACTGCGTTATTAGCATAGTTATGAGAAAATAACGTTTCCCTAGGAAAGCTCAAAAAGACAAAAAATACCAAAAAGCAAGCAACAACGAGAATTCTGTCCGCCCGATTTTTCGTAGTCAGCACATTCTTGCTAATCTTGCGGAGAAAGCGCATTTTTAAGACGAAGAAATGATTAACGAAAGTTGAAGCAAAAGTTATGAGTTAGGAAGCTTTTCTCTTTGGGATGCAATTTATTGCATAAATTGGGAATGCTTATTTTTCTACTTTCATATTTAATCGATTGTCGTCTTTCTTTTGTTAGAGAAATATTAATGATTTTAACCAACCATTAAGTTTGAGAGCCGAGCCTCAGGACTTATTGATTCTTAACTCAAATTCAATGGGCACGAAAAGCATTGCGAATTATTTAATTGGAAGTATTTTGTTTTCATTGTAAATTTTTGCGAAACGAAAATTTTTCTTTGATATAATTATTGGATTTCAAATGTGGCGAGTTTTGTTATTACAAATTTTCTAAACAAGCTTAAAATTAATAAAAGAAATTATCATAATGTTATTGAGAAACCACGAGTTAATTTTCTTGCTATCTATACCTTTTTATTTAAAATAGGATTTGTCTTTTTCCCTTCAGTCTCATTACAAATAACTACAGGATCACAAATGAAATTATAAATATAACCGCTGTGCATATTTCAGTTACAAATTGAGTTACATTATAGTAAAAAAAATAAAGGAAACTGCAACTAAATGAAACGAGGGGGAAGTAATATAGATGCCCAGGGTCACCATTCCCTTTCCTTACATTTAGAAACATGTACAGTTTAATCATTCTCATTTTGCATAACGGTATGTTATGCTAGTTGGTTTCCACCCACGTCTTCCTTTAACCATTCGATTCTGCAAAGTGTCGCTGTTCTACGCGACATAAGATCTTTAATTTAGGTTTCGAATTATAATTGTATCTATAGTAAATAAAATTATTTTGAGAAGATTTTATGCTGTTTTATATGAGAAAATTAATTTTTCAATGCACAGGATAGATTTTTTTTCGCTTTAGCTAAACGAAATACTTTGTTTTCTCCTTTGATTTTTTTTTCTATAGAAACGATGCAAAAACTGAAGTTTCGCATATCTTTTATGCAGATTATTACATAATCAGAATTCTCAAAATGCGAAAGCTTGCATTGTTTTATTATTTTTCTCAAATTGAATGCTTCTATAATTAATTGGCCAAGGGATATTTAATCCTGCAAAATTTTTAAATGTCTAATACAATAGTAATACAGCGCCAAATGTGCCATATCTGACAATATTGACTAGAGGACTATTCTGCTTGTGCAACTTAATGCCCCCTTTCTGATGGATTTTATCTAATAGAAAAGATGTTTTTACTCTTTGAAACAAATTAATAATATAAAGCATTCTTTGAAACTGCACATGCTATTACACCACAAATTCGAGTATATGATTTCGACACACCTTTCCTTATTTATGTTATGTTTTTCCTGAACAAATGCTTTTTATTAGTTTCACGTAACTCTGTTAGATCTTGAAGCACATTAATTGAGTATCCTTACTGTAATACGTTGTTATCTTTATTTTAAGCATTTATGTCAATTATCAGCTTTCTTCATCTCTTAAAAACGCCATGTATTCAAGTTTTCATTTAAACTGTTTTTGGTAATAAATTGCCCCTAAAGAAAATTTGTGATAATTTTTTTGGGTTGATGTATAAAACAACATTAGATAAGATCAAATCTAAGTGAATAATTTAAGAATAAAATTGCTATTTAATTCTATAAGTAACATATCAAATGTATAAAGCTAAATTAAATTATATAAATCTGTGAAGAGCGAATTACTGAATAGCAATTTGCTTAGTGGGTAAAATTAATTAGTATAACATTTTAAAGAAAGTTTCCTTAGTTGATTTGCATGCAAAGTCAATTTTTAGTAGATTCGATGAAAGGAAAACGTATGCTGCCATAAACACTGCAAATTTTATTATAACCGAAAGTTACGAAAAGAAGAAAAATTGCCTTGAATTACAGAAATTCTATTATTACCACAAAGCAAACTTACATTTTTTTCACGTCAGTAATTTTATGAATAAATCTAACTTATTACTGAGAAAGTGATTAGAAATTAACTCAAGCAGATTATAATTACATCGGTTCGTGAAACTGAAACTGCGTATTAAACACTTATTTACGATATGGATTTAAAACGTTAACGAATTTGCATATAACTGTATGAATAAAACATGGCACAAGAAAACAAATGTAATTAATCTAAAAGCCACTGAGGACAGAAAATTATGCTATATGATACGCAATTTAATGGTTTTTCTTTTTTCCAGAAAGCCTCCGAAACTCCTTTAGAACTCTTCGTATAATTTAAAAACGTGGTAACTGATTACCCAAGAGTAATCATACGTAAGTGCATTAGTCTGGAAAATATACAATCTACTTGTATAAATTTACTTACCACTTTTACTGATATCAGTCTTCCTTTTAGAGTAAGTTAAACATATTCCCAAAATACCTTATTTGAAACATTGCAATAAATGCTAAGTATATAAACTCTTCAAATTCGATAGATTTGCAACTCGATGTATATAATTAAACATAAGTTCGTGAGGAACAGATAGCATTAAAAAAAGAAGGACGTTCTGAAGGGTTTGCAATAAAACTTGGGAAAGATAAATTGCAGAATTTATTTTTCTTATTAATATTGTATTTCATAATTCATTTTATAAATATGCAATTTTAAAATGTGTTATGCAATACAGTCCAGCGCAGTGTATCAAATTATCAAATGCAGACGAGTAATTTTGACAAGAGAATGAAAATATGTTTATATATATATATATACCTTCAATTAGCCAAAAATAAATATAGTAATCATAAACAAGAACTGAAGTTGTACATAGGAAGAACAATACGAAAATTATGTTAATTTTGAAAAAGGAATTCAAATGCTATTGTAATAACTACAACGAGACTTAGCTAATAAGCTGAAATATATACATGCAAAGTTATGCTCTGAATACAGAGGAAGCGGAAATTTATTTTTGACACATGTTTGTCAACGTTTTTACAGCTACCATCTTCACATTATATACGTGGTAGCCAAATGATTGAAGTAATATGTAAATGAACAATTGTTTTAACTAAACAAGAGTTGAAACATCACTAGTACTAATAGCAGCATTTCGATGTTGAACGGATGAATGAGTAGTGATCCTATAACAAGTGCAAGCAATCTGTTCCATTCGTCTATCAATATCTATCATTAGCGAGAATGATTAATTAGTCTGATGTGGAGCTCTTAAATGGGGATTCAGGAAATTTCGACTCTGGTCTGATTGCGTGAAGGTCCATGAGTAGAACATGGGAACAGCCTTTAAATTCACCATCGCGTTCCTGAACCACGATGATTTAATATGTGCAATATGTACTGCAAACATTATTGGCTTGAAATCAGGAACATACATTTCCACGGTTGAATGAATATTGTCCAAAGAATTTTGCCAATATTCTGTAAAATTCTGTATTTCTTGTCTGTAAGAAAATTTTTAGAATGACTTAGGAACTTAATAAATATCATGAACTAATAACTCAGACCATCACTAACTCAACACCATACTTTACAAATGAACTAAACAAATGTGACGTCTTTGCATATAAAGGTGTTCTAAGATGGATGCAAAATGAATATTGACTACTCGGACCGAATTATCTGTCGCTGAGATTTTTGTTTTGATATTTTCTGGGATTAATACATTTTGTCAATAGCTTAATGCAACTCGACCGTATAGACAGACTGAGCTGTGTATACATTCTCATTTTGTGGAGTATTTTCTCTGTTCTTTTACACTTTTCTTAGTTCATCACTCATGATTGTTCCTTATGTTTTCACACTATTGTTTTATTTTAATTCTACATGATGTCTTTATCCATAGCTTGATATAAATACAGCTATTTTCACAACATCCACAAATCTAAAGCCTTACCCACTGAGATTCCATTACATGCGTTTACGTAGACGTATAGTTTAACAAACTGCAGTGCACGGTGTTCTGTAACGTAACAAACATAGTAATATCAGGTTTCTTATCTTCATCGATAACAACTACCTTAAATAGTGCAAGCCCTATTTTAACATCCTTATGCTTAAGATTGTATTTTCAGTTAATTTGCTCTTTTCGTTCGGGACTTTTCTTCACAGCTCCATTTTTATTCTTTTATTCACAAAAAATGTAATTTATATCCGATAAACTAAGGCATTCCTTAAAGTTTTATTAATATAAATACTAAAAAAAATAATAGGAGGATTTTTAAAACTGTAATGGAGATCACTATGCAATTTAGACATATTTTTGATCCAATATCAATGAAATTTAAATTTAGATGTAATGAATAAGACTTGATGCATCAGTATCGATTGCTACCATTGCCATGAGAATAAATTCATGTGCATTATATATGCTTTAGTTAGGCTTATAAAAGAACTCTTTAAAAAAATACTGTGCTTGAACAATAGATTAGAGTAAATTCGGCTCGAGCTCTGAAGCAGTTATCTAGATACTTGATTCTGAATCTTACTTTTCTCGAAAAAAGACTATATATAAAAATCTTACTTTTCGTAAAAGTGTATAGTAAACTTTTACGCATCATGATTTATCATATATTCATCCCTTTGCAATTCTAACTTTTGTGGAATAAACATTAGCAACGTGGTTGTTCATTAAATTCCAGCTGTTATGTAGGCACAACTCACGTTTCTTGGATACAGGCCGTCCGCTAATTTTTTCTCCACAGGCCTCGCTTTTGCACCTTTTTTCTATCTGACAACTTGTCGCAGATTCGTCGTAGGTTATGAATATTCAGATTAGGGATACAGCCCAAAGTAGGGGCTCTGTTCCCGAACAGCTAAATAGTGATGCAGTTTGTTAAAATAATATATTAGGATCGGTTTAAAGAATCTTTTTAGGATAGCAATCATGTTTTTAGTTGGAGTCAAACCACCGAAAACAGAAAACTTTGTCTTAATTCCCTGATACCGATGTGCATTGATGGACATATCGTTTGAAAGTAAATATCCAATAGTAAAGCAGAGAAAGGCCAATGTATGCAGACTGGTTGCACACTTACCTTCTTTCTTAATCCAATTTCGCATGACCGTTTTTTGTCACTCGCGAAATGATTGTCGCAAAATTGGAATCTGCACATAGGCAAAACGCTTCCGCTCTTAAGCTTGTATAGACATTAGGATTTGTTTAAAGCAGGAGAAATGAAAAATAAGCAATGCACTCGCCTGGACTCGAACCTCGGACCTCTCGAATACGCGTCGACTGTGCTGACCATTACACCACGAAGACAATCTAAGAAGGCGGGTGAAATACCTTATATACTCCCCTTTTTATATCGCGAATGAGGATCAAGGAACCAATCTTCAGATCCTGGTGGTGGAGAATCATTATCTACCACCTGTTTTTAGTTCGAACGCCACTGTAGATATATTAGGATTTTTTTTAAAACAGGACACATGAAAAATGAGCGATGCCCTCGCTGGTATTCGAACCTCAGACATCTAGGATACGCTCTGAATGTGCTGGCCATTACACCATGAAGACATGCTAAGAAAGCGGGAGAAATACTTTAGAAGTTGAAGTAATTACCTGATTACTTGAAGTCAGTCTTTCACTTACTCTTTCTCATTAGGTCCAAATCATATTTTACTCTTCTGTATCTGAAGCCTCTCATACGTTGTCTTCACTGCTTTCAATACAATTTTATTTCATTCAGTTTTCTTTGAAAACATATCACTACTCACTATGCATAAGTGCATATAAATAGCGACCATCAATAACCTTTTAACTTCTACTATGAAAACACATTATTTTATAATAGCAACCGCAGTACAAATGAAGAGTTATCCAAAAGAATGTAATACGATGACGATAATTGATGCAACCATTCCTTACTATATTATAGAAAAACCATTTCGCCTAAGATTTGATTCATGAACTAAACCTTCAATTTACTTTTTGAATAAAACATTTTGCAGATAAACCTAAAATCTAAGTTTATGTATAATACACACCATGAGCTTTTATTATACCCTTAAATACAGAAAATTTCTGAAACATGCAGAGTAAGTTTGGAAATTATTATAACATTTTTCACGTTTCTATTTGGCTGTTTAATATCAGCAGTTTTTCCAGGTACGTGTAGTATTCCATCACTTTATATTACCGCAGAGTTTTCAGAAAAAGCAAATGCGATGTCTTGTGATGAATAAGAGCACTTTAGACTTTAAAAAGAGCCTACAACTCCTTCATCCAAGCAGTTCGTGATTTTTGACAGTTTTCATGACTTCAAAGAAGCATTCTAACTACTAAAAACTCAGTTCACAATTTAATAGCAAAATGTGTAGCAGGCCATTATTTCTAAGGGGTCATTTTCGAACTATCAGTCCAAGTTTATTTTTGAGCTTCAACAACAAATATAGATCACCTCATTTCATGTTATCGTTCGTCTATACGACTTTAATAGATATAACATTTGCGTATACAGAAGAGTAAAAAATGAAGAATACTGGTTGGCAGTAATTTTCAGCTGATGCGAAACACATACCTCTGGGGAATTTTCGTGTGTATCCTCCAAATCACTCACAATGTATATAACCAGATAGCAGCGATGTGGAAATCAAAGCATTGTTTTAGAAGTCCCTATTCTGTTTATGGTTCGAATGATTCATTTTGCCTGAAAACATCTCTGGAACAATTCGTTAAAGAATGCTACAAACTGGTTCCTTAGTCTTAGGGAACAAATCATAGAACTACAATCTTGCGGAATATGGTGAACGTCTGAGCACAGCAACAACCATCAGGTGAGTATATCAGTTATACGTTGCTCTAAATGGTCTTGAGATACGGTTGCTCTGAACGCTCTTGAATTGTTCTGCAAACTCATGGGAGGGTTCTGCAGAAAGTGCCTCTAGTTCATTCTACACTAATCACATGTTTTGCTCTTGTATTATCTTCATGTATTCTTCTTTTATTTAAAACATTACACACGAAACCTGTTTTGACTACAGATATTTAGACTGGAAACTCATGCGAAATACTTATCTTCTCTCTCTGACGCATGAGAGTAGGGTTTGAGGGAAGAGGCAGTTTATACTGTGAGGTAGTTTAGGTATCAAACTAATGCCTGATAGAAGCTATATTTCCTGGTTTATATGCAACAGTGTTGCCGATATTAATCTTCCAAACCACGTATTTATTCCTCACGAAAATTGGAAAATCACAGTAATATTCTGAGGTGCCAGTTACAATATTTAAATCCGTCTTCAGTTTTAAAGGTAAGTCCCTAGAAATTGCTTTCTTCATGAAATAGATTGTTTTGCTGAAACGAATTTGCATTTTTTTATTTCATTTTAAGAATATCATATGTTATACACAAAGCATAAGCAAGAAATTTTAAGCAAAGTATACTTGAGTAATGCTATTCGGATATCGATTATCATGTCAAGTCAGAGCAGAATTAATCTTAATTTTGTCATTGCAATATGCGTTTTAAAATGTTAATGTACTTTTTTCAATCATTGTTCGTTTTTATTAAGCGTATAGGTACACAGTTTAGTAGATTTTTAATAGTTCAGGTATTGTGTGATATGTCAAATAATATATAATATAAAAAGCTATATAGTCAATATAAAAAGCTATTTAATCTGCAATAGAAATGCGAAAGTTTCTACGATAGTAGACCATTTACTGTTTAACAGCATTTAGCTGCATGCCATTTTGCTGCTGTGTGCAAAAGGCGGTTTCATGCTAACGCTGCTCGAATGGTCTTAAAATAACCAAGATCTTAATCCCATTGAAAATGTAAGAAACGAACTAAAAAAGCCTGTTAGACAGAAACTATACATCAATAAACCACAGGCAATAGAAACAATAATATAATCTTCGTTTCAAAGTAGTGATAGCAGCTGCAGAAATAAGCAACTGGTTTATTCCATGTCCTCAAAATATCGCGAGCAAAAACGTTACGGAGAAAACAATTCAGAACAAAAACGTCATCGTGCAAAACATCCTGGAAGAAAATATCGCCTTTCTAAAACACCTCGGTACTAAACATAATAGTCAAAAAAAGGCGGTTCATAAACTTCGCAGTTTTTAAATATCTTCATAGAAAATATCATGGTAAAAATTACAGCACCAGCAAATCATACCATGATCATAACAGCGCAGGCATCCGTTTTGCAGGATTAAACAGCTGGAAATGCATATTTGCATTATGATTTGTCAACGTAGAAAAGGAATGAGAAATATTTTTCTTTTATATTCCATATTTTTTAATAAACTGATAAATTTTTGTTGATAAATTAAGAAGCATTCAAAAACTAAAAATTAGTACAAAATTAATCCTTTTCATATGTGAGCAAAATAAAATTAATTTTATTTTAAACTTATATAATTAGTTAATATCGATCATTAATTAATTAATCCTTTTTTAGAGTTTTGCTGGCAGTTGGTTATGAAAAAAAAAGAGTCTAAGTAAGATCAGGAAAAGCCAGAGGAATAACTGCATGAGGTTACTTCAATTAAAATTGTTTAATTAACTATCAAATTGTAAAATTACACCTCTGTTAATCTGATATTTTTAATATAAATTAAATCTTGTTTTGTATTAGTTTATTCGTTTTCTTAAAGTGTCATTAACATTTTCATGTACAGTTAATTTCTTGGATATTGATTTGTTAGCTATGACAAAACAGCAAAATATTTCAGTAGGAGATTTATATTCTGTTATTATTTGTATTTGTTCTTTATTGTAAGAATGTGGAGAATCGAAACGAAATCAACTACTGCGGTGTTAACAGATTCAAACCTTTTATATTGAAATAGTTTTCTCAACATAATAAATTATAATGATGTTTGGTTTTAAAGGAATATTTATATGAGGGAAATAAAATTTTTAGTAAGATTTTGTTCCTTACTGAAATTCAAGATACATGATTTATGAATGTTTTATTTCTACGAGTGGAATTTGGAAACTAACCTCAGTTTTCCTGTTAGTAAAAAAACAAGTACATACTCAACAATTTTTTTTTGTTTACAAATGAAAGGTACAGTTTTCCTCTATCTTTCAATATTCAAGCACTTGTCAAAGCCCTTTAGCAATTTACAGTCCCTTCTGCATAAAACTCAGCCGCCTGCGACTTCAACCAAACTGTCACAGCGGGTTGAAGTTCCACATCGTTAGCGAAGTGCTGCGTCAAAAGCCACTTGTTCATTATAGGGAATGGATCGTAATCAGCAGAAGCCAAGTCGGGAAATATAGGGAGATGATGAAATATGTCCTGTTTGAACAGTAGCCAAACATCTTGTATTCGCTGTGCAATGTGATCGTTAGCATTATTGTGCAGGAACACAACTTCAGATATCAGGAGGAGCGTCGTTTGCTCTGGGAAGGCCCTTTTTAGTTTTCTCAAAGTGTTATAGTATACTTCAAAATTAATTGCCTTACCAAGTTCCATGAATTCGGCAAGAAAGATTCCATTAGCATCCCGAAACACGGTGACTATAATCTTCGGTGACAATATTCGACGGGCATTCCTCAGCCGGTTTGAAAAAATTTTATGATCCCATTCCTTTGGCTTTTGTTTAGTTTCAGCATTCACATTCGCTACCAAATCTGGTTACTAGTCACTATTCGGTTAAAAAGCTCATCCCCTTCCCTGTGGCACGGGGTAAAGCAAAGTCTCTAAGGCAGCGTCCACTCAATTGGGTTCTGTAGAACTCTGTGAGAAATTTCGGCACCCATCGGGCACAGAACTTGCGATAGCCTAATTTTCCAGTGACTATCCCATACAAAATAGTTCGAGGAATGTTCGGAAATTATTGTGATTAGTTTCGAGATTGTGAATCGAGGGATTTGACTGATTTTGTCACCAACGTGTTTAACGAGATTATAACTGCCTCCCATTCCTTGATTCATCGTGAATGTTTCGTCTTTGAAAACCCTCACTCACTGACACATCACACCTTCTCTCATAATATTTGGGCAGTATACGACGCACAATTCCCTATCAATGTCTGCCGCTAACTGTTTTTTGTCCAAAGAAACCTTGCATTTGGAGAGGATTTCACATCTAACCTTGGCCACCTTGTCTTGGCGGGATTTGCAATAGCAGCGCACATGTTTTGTCTTTTAATAACCAGCGCACGTCCAGCAATACGGCACTCTCACTAGCATAGAAAGAAGCTTACTGAATCACATATTGCTTGATATAAGAATGGTTGAGCTTCGCTCACTGATACTAGCGCCACGCCACGACGAAGGTTAGTTTACGAATAGCCTTCGTTTGCAACAAAACTATGATCATTTTTTACTCTGACTACCAATAAGTATTTGGACACCTGTGATAGAAAAGAAAAACTAACTTTATTCAAAATCAATAGTTGGTAGAGCCTCCAGGAGAGGTAATTACAGCGTGGACCCTCCAGGGCATACTTTCCACAAGTCTGTGTATTACAGTTAGTGGTATTTTCTTCCACTCGGCATAGAAGTTCCTTCACCGATTTTGTACGGGTAGTGCACCCATGAATTCGGCGATGCAACTCGTCCCAGAGGTTCTCGATAGGGTTCAGGTCTGGACTCTGGGCAGGCCAGCCCATTCGATGAACTCCATTGGCACCATACCAAGCCTTGGTTAACGTTGAAACATGACAACTGGCATTGTCGTCCTGAAAGTAACAGGGGTCCAACCAGTAAAACTACCACAACATACTGATCTACGGTCCAATTTCGATGTGCTTTGCACCACATTAACCGAGCAGCGCGGTTGGACTTTGTGATCAAAGGCTTATGGGCAGCAGCACGACCGTGAAAACCAAGCAGATGTGCTTCCTTACGGATGGTATTCATTGAAACAATACTTCCGGATGCCTGTTGAAACTCTTCGCGGATGAGAGCCATCGGTTGGGTGCGGTTCTTCCGAATTTTTCTGGACAGCACTCGTCGGTCTCTATCTCCCAGTTTCGTTGGTCTTCCGACAATCACCGCTCACCTTCCACTTCTTAATCACATAGGCCACTGCCGATTTTGGGTACTTCAGATTGCTAGATATGTCCCTTAAGGATCGGCCACATTTGTGATACCCGATAATTATACCTTTCTTGAAATCAGAGAGCTCCGAACTGTGAGGCATCTTGCATGCGACTAAAGCCGATGCTGTTTCCTACGCGATATATACCGGCGGAGTCCGTGACGTACCTTAGGACCGCAGACATCGTCATTTGCATAGGTGTCGAAATACTTATTGGTAGTCAGTGTATTACTTTACTAGAATAAGAAAAGTTTTATTAGATACAAATGCATTATGTTATTGTAATGTGAAATATATAATAACGTATATAACGAAAACAAACAACAAGAAAATATTTTTTATGTGGAGCAGAGGATCTTATCATAACTGTAGTACAATGCAAATGATTGATAAAATTTTGAGAACTTTTTTAAAGGTCTGTTGTCTATAAAGATTGGAAACTTCTGCCTTGCATAGTAATGTGTGATGCATCTCTGAACCGCAGAAAAACAAGGACATGATCTGATTATCCAAACATGGGTTTTGACGTAATCATTAATCACACCCTTAGTCTTATAACGCATTCATGAAGGCTGTTCGAAGATTCATATTTGGGTGTGAATGATTAGCTAAACAACTAACATAAGACTAGAACTATTAATTAGCAAAGACATTGTTAAAACTATTTAAATATGTTTCAAACTTAAACTGAAAATAGATATTATTACCGTCCAAACTAATTACATTTAATATGGTAAATGATACAGCATGCTACTACTCATTACTTTCACACTGGAAGCATAAATTCATGACTAAATTTCGAATATTCAGCTAGCTATAATTCACGGTTTTACAGCAAATCGTTTGTCCTGTTCTTTTTGTAAACGTTCAAATAAAGAACAAAAGCATTTTAATAAGTAAATAAATGAATAGTCGTTTATAAGGACCACCCTTTACCACTGTGACGAATATCCATTCCAATGGATGAACTCTTTGCTAGTTTAGCATTTGTCGGGAGTAGACAAATTAATCTATTATTTAGTTGTCTTATTACGTAGAACATTGCTTACTGTGCAGCACATGAGCCGACCAAATGAGATGCGTGAGAACGAGGAAACACCGTCACAGTTTCCACGGACATCATTCCCGGAAATGAATCCTAGCCTCTGCCCTCGTCTTTTATACCTATGCATCAAGGGACCTTCCTCAGCATAATATTTTAAGGCCCCATTGCTCCAAAGGCCATCTAAACATTCATGCTTTCTGCCGGAATCGAAACTAAAATAGAAGGTTCTACCACTATGACATAAGAGCAGCTCTGTCTGGATTATGAAAATAACAGTTATTCGAGCTCTTAAAGCTATATAAAATCTTCGCAAAGCACAACATATACATAGCAGTTTCATCCTAAGCAGCACTAATGTTGCATCGTATTGTATAACTACGTAAAACTGACCAATGGCATTTTTAATGTTTTTAACCTCAGGGTTTTTGTGCACATGTCTAGGGTAAAGAGGAGGTAAAGAGGATGTTTCCGCATTTTAGAATAATTTCGATACAGAATTTTAAAAAGCAAATGTTTTGTAGTGAACGCATCTGACGACAGCTTATTATTTAAAATGCAAAAGATCGTCTGCTACTTTTAAATTTATACTTCGTTCAAAATGGCACTTATAAACAAGTTCTGTATTGGAAGATATACTATTACGCGTTCCGAAGAGAAGTATTCCTATTCCATTTCTAAAACGTTGCCCAATACATGGTATTAAAATTCTAAGCACGAAATAAGCAGTATTATTAGGGGTCTAGACAAACAAGACTCCACAAGAATACGGGTAGCGGATTCTGTACCAGAAGGATGCGCACTTTTTCTAATGTTTAAGAATGCGATACTAAAAAAAGGTACGCAATTTTTCTAATGTTTCCAAAGTTAAATCATTGGAAACTAGAGAAAAACGTCGATGCACAAATCAGTTGCGAAGTCTTTATTTACATCTATAACAACAATAAATAAAAAAAAATAAAAAAAATCTGAAAGATTTCAGATTTTAAATTACGTCCAAAGGCGCGTTTTTTTAACGTTTCGTGTGCTACCTTTTTTTATTAAATATCATGTACTACGTACTCAAACCATAAAATTCAGTTCAAAATCAATATCGCAAAATCATTTTAAAATGAACATATCTTTAGAATTTCCGTAAGTCTCGTGCGCTGGAGATAAAAATGTTTTTTTTTCCGTACAGTGTTGCCATTGCTCGCTTTGAAATCATTTAGTTTGTTAATCAGAAATTCGTTGAAATGTTACAAAACATAAAATCGATAATAAAGCAAATTTCAAATTCAAAATTAGGGCTTCCAGATGCCCATATTCGCAGTAGGATTACGTCATTCAAAATTCAATGGCTCTAGGTTTTATCACAATGCGAGAAACATGCATACATTTATGCAGATTTTTCATTTTTTAAAATTTAATGCAGAGCGATAACATTTAGTGGCAACAATTTGAAAAGTGAAACGGGCATTCAGAGTGATTCAACGCAAAATCGCAAAACGAAAGTAATAGTCCTTCGGGACTAAATCCCTTTGGACTAATTAATAAACCAAGACTTTTAACTTAAAAAAGTTAAAAAACATAATGCTCACCAGTTTTCGCCGCTCACATATGTCTCAATGAAAATTAATTTATAGAATCCTGTATGACAACAATTTATCAGGAGATAAATGGAAATGCACTTGACTGTGATCCTTAAAGCATCGGTTTATCTAAATGACTAGAACGAAAAGGGGCTGTTTATTATCGAAAGCGAAGAGAAAGAATTTACAAACCTGGTTCCGGCAATGCAAAGAAAAATTCAGGATAGGGTTTACGATTATCGCAGGATTCTCTTACAATGGGAAATTAAAAATAAGAAAAGTGGAAAAAAATGTTAAAACCAACTCAAAGCAGGGGAATCAAGGGAAAGATTTGTATCCGATATTTAAATAAGAAATTCTAATTCCTTATCTCAATGAATTTCAAAATGTGAAACTTCATCAAAACAAAGCAACAAGTCATACTGCGAAATGTACTAGAGCATTCCTTGAAAAAATAAAGACTGATACACATATTACATATATGTATTATCAAGGTATTCCTACAAAGTCCCCTTGTGTTTCACCTATGAACTATTGTGTCTCTGGTGTCTTGAAAAGAGCTCTTTCGAAACGGAAAGTCATTGCGATTGACGGACTCGGAAAGTAGTGAAAAAAAATGGAAATCAGCAGCCCAAGAAATTTTTCAAAAAGCCGTTCTATCATAAAACTGAAGATACATACTTACAGTCCAGAAAATAAGCTATTAAGTTGAAAGTTTTAAAAATACTCTTCACTATTTAAAAATAACTTAAACGACTCCGAAATGATTCTAAAAATATGCAAAAAACCTCTGTATTTTAAGAATCAGATTTAAGCAAAACACAGTATGCAATAAAGAACTGGTGAAGAAGTGAAAATAATCTGTTTTTAGGCCAGAGTATGGGTAGCCTGTAAGAGCTATTAGGTTCAGCGTGTCATTTTGTGGCGTTTCACTATAAACGGCGAATCAATTTTTAAATCGTTGCCGCCAAATATTATCGCTCCGTATTGTATTTAAAGAAATTAAATAACCAACAATGTGCATGAGTGTACGTATGTTTGTGAGATTGTGAAAAAACGACGCTATCTACAGCCATCAAATTTTGAATAATGTAATCCTCCACCCGAACAGAGGCAACTGGAAGCCCGAATATTGAATTTCGAATTGTTTTATTATCTATTTTGTATGTTGTAAACTAACATATTTTGTAAAATGAATTTTTGATTAAGAAAACTGAATAATTTTAAAGTGAGCAAGGCAACACTCTATGTTAGAAAATCATTTTTATCTCCAGCGCACGAGTCTGTCTGTCCGAAATTTTAAAGCTATGCTGTTTTTAAACATTTTTCCATAGTGTTGTTGAATTGAATTTAATGTAGTTTAAGCGCGAAGAACATGATATTTAATAAATAAAAGTAATGCACAAAACGTTCAAAAAAACGTCAATTTGGGTGCAATATAAAATCTAAAATCTTTCAGACTTTTTCTTACTCTTATTTTTTTGTTTTTATTGCAGATTTTAATTAGGTATTGCCAAAATACTTATTGAATGTACATGAAATATTTTATTGATACTATTTTCAGGAAACGTGTCAAATTTGGGGCTGAAGCTGATACATCAAAATGCTCGACTCAAAATTTTAAAGAATCAAACATTTGCCCCGATTAGAATATAAATTTTGATTTTTCCTGAATCCCTTCACGAGACATTATTCTTAGAAATAAAAAAATGGCTTAATTTTTTTAAAATATTAAGACCTATCTTAAGACTGGTACGGTTGAATGATTTTCACGGTTGTTTTCAGTTTTACTTTCCGTATCTCAGTTTTAATGAATATTTGAAGCAGTGTTCGCAGAGCATTCAACTCTGTTTCGTTTACAACAATTCTTCATGCGTTAACTAACTCTACAAACTTAACATCAGACATGAACAACATATGTTTCAGCAATTAAATATCCATTTCAAATCCATTTACGTAATGTCTCTTGCATCATTGATGCTTTTCCCTTCTTCTGATGAAAATTTACCTTGCTTTCAAACAATGCATGCAAACAATACGACACAAAACTAATGATACATTTTCAAGCTAAATTAAAAATAAAGTAAACCAAGGTTATATCGCTCAGTGGGTTATTATTCTTATCACAGATCTTTGATATTAAGATCCTCTAAAAGAGAGCAATTTACTCACAATTACTGACGTAACATTTAGGAAAGCTTTATGTTTAATGAATCCCAACAAAGTGAAAGTGGAGATTTTTAATTCTGAGTTTCGTGTCGGCTTTAAGGGGATTAAAATCGTTCTTTCATAGGCTGGGAAACTTTTATGGTAAAGTAATGACTCCCCAAGGATCGTAAATGGCATGGAACTTCAAAATGATTCTTTTTTTCAGGTGGGAAAACGACGTTTCCAGATGAGTTTTGGATTGCAAATTTTTGACATGAGAGTAAAATTTATGATTCTAGTCTTAGGACTACAAAGTATACTTAACCATTAGTCTGAGCACTTTCTTTTTTTATATTTTTACGTTGCTATCATTAGAATAATAGTGAATTACATCAGCTTAAATGTGCGCTTTAAAATATAAAGCATAAAAGAGAGTCTTTAGAATTTTTGATGCACGTCTCAGTATTATAATATGAAGAAACCAATAATACTGATTTGATTTTGGGTACTTACGTAACGTATTTAAGCAACGTTGTTCATTAACCTTCATCAAAATCTACTTATGTTTCAAAAAAGTATTTTCTACCCAATAATCTCTTACCCAATAAAATTATCTTTTGAAACCCAGGCAGTCTGCGCTTTGCTGATTGCAATAAATTAAAAGAAAGCTGAATTTTAAATCAAAAGAAAGAATTATTGATACAAATATCTACTTTACAAAAGAACAATAATTATATTTGTTATAAAATATTAAAGCTTTGAAAGGTGGTAAATTTTCTTTTATGTGTACATGCAGGTTATTTTTTGGCTTTAAAGCTGCAAGAGAAACACCAAATTTGTGTTACTATAAAGGAAGTTTCAGTACAACAATGACAAATTTTAAGGAGAAATAGAGTACACCTAGAAGATGGGAAATCAGTTAGCAACGCATAGTCGGAAGCGCTTTCCTGACGTGGTAGTGACGACACAAAAACAAAGAAACAGTAACATAAAGAGACAACGATCATCATCAAAGAAGGTGTTCGAAATTACGACCTGGACCGTGATGCAGGAACCGTGCGTCATGCGATTTTGCATTCGTGATGCTTCCGTGCGTCGAAGAAGTAAGGCCTGCATTACGGTCCTGGGTCATCATTTCGAAAACCTTCTTTAATGATGATCGTTTTTGTTTTCATTCTTATTTGGTGGTTTCTGCTGTACTAAACATAATAAAACATATTTTGTCTCATTGTCTGTGTGTGTCCTTCCTTTTTTGCCTTTTGTGTCACGCCAGGAAAGCGTTTCCGACCATGCATTGCTATGTGATTTCCCGTTGTTTAGGTGCCCTCTATCTAACCGAAAGCCTGTCACCGCTGTACTGATACATCCTGTATAGCGACCGTTGGATATTTCTTTTGTTTAGGAAAGGACTCAACTACAAAATCTCGGTAGTGAAGGTTTCTTTTTTTTTCGTCCACCAAACATTAGTTCAGGTGCGACTTTTAGACAACAACTGACATTTTATTTTGGAGTAAAAGACTTGGAAATGTGCAGGGCCCTCGCTGGTACTCGAGCACAAAACCTACCCATGCTAACCGCTGAGTCCAGTTATATACGAAAGCCACCGTTAAGGAGGAAAAAATTTCCATAAAACTCGAAATAATTTGCTTAAAATCCTTGGATTCCTGTCTAACATTTTAATAAAATTATTATCGATTTAATTTTCATCGTTTAATTCTATGGCAGCAATACGGCTATATTAGAAAGTATAATAAAATAAATTAATAATAATAATAAAAAATATTTAAAAGGGACTATAAGTATTATAACATACCCGAATTTAAGTCTGAAAGTATTTCAAAAATGCCAAAAAAATTTCTTTTATATACATATCGGGAATTTGTTTCGCATTGTATACGTATACATATAGTATATATCCATATTCAATTTGTTCACTCAGCGTTTCAATAAGCTAACTGAGCCTCAATAAACGGGCCTCTTTCAGAATTTATAACATTTTTGGGTACGCCAACCGTTAGCAGACCTCGCTAACAGGAGGAGAAGCAGAAGCTAAGTGCGATATATTCGAGACGAGATCTTCATTCATTTTGGATTAATTTCGGTTTCGGTTCATTTTGATTGGGTAATTAATTAGTAACTTTCATAAAATTATCACTAGCAGTCTGAATTCTAGCTCGCAAAATCGTTTATCTCATCGGAATTATGCAAAAGTCATATGATATGGATTAATCTGGAAGTGAAGCAGTCCAGAGAAGTTTATTATAAGCAAGAATAATTTTTAGAACAGAAAGGGGAAATTCCCAAATTAAAATGAAGATTTGAATATAAATTTAAATTAGAATTTTTATTTATATATTTTTACGTGACATATCCGCATCCCAGCAAACATACTAAATATATATATATATATGTGCATGTATATTTGCATTAAATTGATGATATTACGCATAAATGCAGATGAATTTATTACATTTTACTAGCACGCTTTGCCACTCTTTATTACTTGCCAAATAATTAATGGCCTGACTGAAAACATTCACCTTGAAATCTTTGTAGTCGCATTGTTCATAACCATAGTCATAGAAATTCAAAACATTAAAATTCGGTGTATAAATAATTCAGTGTATAAGAGACTTTGCTTTATAAGTGCATTTTCGCTTCTCTGAGTTAAATCATATTTATTGTTAATGAGAGAGGGAAGAATACATATACACTCTTACACTCTTAGACAAAAAAAAAACGACGCACCAAGAAGGAGTTATCCGAATGGGACGAAAATCGGTAGAAGTGATGTACATGCACAGAAAAACCAATGAATACAGTTTTAGAAAATTTGGATGATTTATTGAAATGATAGAACTTCAAAGTGAAAAAATTAGTAACGCGTTTGTCCACCTCTGGCCCTTATGCAAGCAGTTATTCGGCTTGGCATCGATTGATAGAGGTTGCGGATGTCCTCCTGAGTGATATCGTGCCAAATACTGTCCAACTGGAGCGTTAGATCGTCAACATCCCGAGCTGGTTGGAGGGCCCTGCCCATAATGCTCCAAACGCGCTCAATAGGAGATAGATCCGGCGAACTTGCTGGCCAAGGTAATGTTCTGCAAGCATTAAGGCAAGCAGTAGAAACATGTGCAGTGTGGGCGCGGGCATCATCTTGCTGAAATGTAAGCCCAGTGTGGCGTGACATGAAGGGCAACACAACAGGCCTTAGAACTTCGTCAACGTGCCGCTGTGCTGTGAGGTCGACAACCAAAGGGATCCTACTATTAAATGAAATGGCACCTTAGACCATCCCTCCTGGTTGTCGACCTGTCTGCTGGAAGACAGTCAGGTTGGTATTACACCGCTGTCTGGGGGTCTCTAGACTCGCCTTCGCTGGTCATCAGGGCTCAGTTCAAAGCGGGACTCATCACTGAAGGCTATTCTACTCCAGTCAGTGATATTCCAGTGGGAATGAGCCAGACACCACTGCAAACGGGCTTGACGTTGTACAGAGATCAATGGTAGTCGGCGCAAGGGGCGCCGTGACCTCAGACCCCTTTCGAGCCTCTATGAATGGTCCTTGAGGTCACTGAAACACTAGTTGCACGTACAATCGATGATAATGATGCATCTGGGGCTGTGAGTGTCACTCTGATGATTGTTCGTTTTTCATGTTCTGTCATTTCTCTAGGCCTACCGTTTGCTTCTTGACGCTGTGTGTGGCCATGGTTCACCCATTCCTGCCAACATCGTCTAATAGAGGCATCGCTCCTGCTCAAATGTCGTCCTATTCGCCGATAAGATCAACTGGTTTATTTGAGTCCAACTACGCTACCTCTCTAAAATTCTGACAGCTGCGCATATTGTTCGCGCACCTGTATGCGAGGCATAGTTGTAAGGTTTTAGTTAAACTAACCAAGTTTTATTTTAATTTAAATCTGTCTATCTCCTCTCTGCTTCAACTTCCCGTCAGAAGAAGCGCGCGGTTTCAGCTTATGCTAATTTTGAAGTACAGCCAAGTACTATTTAAGCCAGAGGTAGAAACCTCTCGGTGTGAGAGCTTAGTCTCAGATCACGGTCACGCCGCTCGTCTGACCAGCTAGCAGTTTAAATTTATAAGCCATAGTGCTTACTACGTGATTGCATTGTAAAACAATTTGAAGTGCGTTAGTATTTAGTATATCTTGCTACGCACCCTTTCGGGTAGAGACCAACTTCCGCGAATTGCTCTGCGAAGCAAAGTTTGATTTAATTTCTAATTTAGGTTTAGTATTTAAATTTATTTGATTGTTAAGTTCGACCCAAGTGTGGTCTTTTACTTTCTGTATCTCTCCCGAATTAGGAGGTTTGTAAATAATAGTGATTGAATAAAGAAGGATTTCAAATCCCTTCACGTGCAGTTATTATCCAGCCCAGCAATTACATCAGAACATAGCGTACCTTCCGCTCCATATTCCAGTTCATGACTTAGAACTTGAGGATAAGAACTCGATTACAGACTGTACTTATGTTTCCAAAAATGATGCACAGAACACTAAGTCCTGATATAGTTACTGTCTACCAGAATACACGGAATGAAATTCGTGAAGAATTTATGACCTGGAATCGTAATTTGTCATCTTAAATATCCTGCCACTTGCGCATATCAGATGCGCTGTAGCGACAACCGTTCATTCATTGGCAGCCAAAATGTAAAATTTTGCATTTTCCGTCGAAACCTGTATGCATATTAATTTGTGTCCAGTTTGCTTTATATCTTCTCGGTACGTCGTGGTGCGTCTTTTTTTTTGTTTAAGAGTGTATATTTGAATAATACTTTTACCTTCTACAGCAGTTGCAATACTAGTCCTTTTATCATATTTAAGTTGTATCCAGGGAATTAATCACCAAGGTGGATGCAGGGGACTTAAAGCCTCCTGGAGATTGATTGCAACATTTTTAATTAATAACAGCATTACACATAATTTATCAAAGAATTATCAAGATATTAACACAGGAA